>PVLC010000720.1:161518-183255 GCA_004027655.1 Graphiurus murinus
ACGCTTGTAATCCCAGCATTCGGGAGGCTGAGACCGGAGGATCCGGGTTCGCGGCCAGCCTCAGCTACCTAGTGAGGCACTCCGCAACTTAGTGAGACTCGGTTTCAAAATAAAGAATAAAAAATAGGGTTGGGGGTGTAGCTCGGAGGTAGAATGCCCCTGAGTTCAATCCCCAGTACCTCAAAAAAAAAAAAAAAAAAAAAAAAGAAATCCTTCTTGTCAGCCCAGTGTGGTGGCGCACACTTGTAATACCAGTACTTGGGAGGCTGAGACAGGAGGATCGTGGGTTTGCAGCCAGTCTCAACTACATAGTGAGGTCCTCCGCAACTTAGTGAGAGCCTGTTTCAAAATAAAGAATAAAAGAATAGGACTGGGGATGTAGCTTGGAAGTAGAATGCCCCTGGGTTCAATCCCTAGTACTGCAAAAAAAAAAATCTTTCTTTTCTTCATTTTGGTTCTATACTAGAAAAAAGGTGGAATTATATTATAATTCCAAACTATGCTCTTTTTCTATACAGTGTGTTTATATTTCTCAAGCTATGGGATCACCTTGGCTACTTTAAAAATAATAGATGCTTGGGTTCCGGCCCCAGAGGTTCTGATCTGGATATTGTCCACGGGCAGTTGGACTGGTGTTTTAAAAAGCTTCCTGGGTGTACAGTTCAGGCTGTGAATAGCTGGCTTAGAACTTTCATCAATTGCATTTCTATGGCCCTTGGTATGATTTCCCCTAATTTGCTACTGTCAGGTTCATCCAAGCTGACCCTTGAGATGGCCAGGGGCTTTCCTCTCTCTTCCCCTCTTCCTTCTCTTCTTTTTTTAAAAAATTTATTGGTGCATTGTAATCTTACATCATTATGAGGTACAGGATGGTAGAGGCATACATGTGCACATCACTCATTTAGCCCTTCCCCCAATCCTTCTCTTCTTTTTGAACTTTATGTGTGATAGGGGAGTAATCTCTATATTGGCACGTCTGGTTTTGCTACAGAGAAAGTTGAATGGTGCCTGGAAGTTGCCCACATGTGCCGAAGTCTGACTCTCATCTTGTCTGTGTTTCTAGCTCAGACAGTGCCCTGGGTGCCCTTCTGTGTCCATGTCCACATATGCTCGGGCTACCCTTGCTCAACAAGTTGCTTGATGAGTGAGTTGCTGTGATCATCTCAGTCATGACTCCTTACCATATGTGGAAAACCAAATTGAGAGTCTCTGCTGTGTAGTGACAGAACACCTGTTATGGATCCCACTCATAAGGACTTGAATTGGGTCATTTTTAGTATTTGTGCCAAAGAAGGTCTTTAAAATTGAATTCATTAAATGAGAAATGTGTGCATGCATGCCTCTGCCAGCTTGTACCTAACAAAGATGTATGATTACAATGCACCAATAAGAAAAAAATTGAATTCATGACTTTTTTTTCTGGGTCAGAAATTAGTTTTTAAGCAACTTTCTAATTGACACTGGTTTGTCATAGCTTCCAGGTTTGGTTTGATCAACTTAGCTAAGAGGCCTTCAATCATTATGAGTTGTCATATTTTAAGTAAATTACTCTTAGCTAGCAGTCCTATAAGAAAAGCTAGTTTTAAAGAGGGAGGGCTATTAAAAATTAGAGTGGAAAATTACCCCTTTCTGCTTGAGGAAAGCAAAAGTAAAGGCATTGAGTTTTTGGTGCTGACATAGTAAAAACTATTAGATCTAGAGTCCATCAGCTTGGTTGTGAATTCCAGCTGTGGAATTATTTACCAGTGTGTGGAGGTGAACAGGTTTAATTTATCTAGGCCTCAGAGTCCTCCTCTGTAAATATTAGGTAATAATGATAGAAATTTTCTAAGGAAATAAAATAGCACATATAAAATACCTGGAACAACACTGCTCATGGTAAACTCTCAGTACATGTTGGCCATTTTTTGATGGAAGTATTCATTTTCTTTCTCTTTATTATGTTACCTGTATAGAGGAGAAAAGGAAGATTTCTTTCCTGCAGAGACAAGGCAAGGTCTCAAAATGTTCTCAGTATGATCACTCTAGACAAATACTTCCATATATTCATGAGAACATGCAGTTCATTTTGTGTGTGTGTGTGTGTGTGTGTGTGTGTGTGTGTGTGTGTTAGTTGCTAGGGATTGAACTCAAGGGCATTTTACCTCTGAGCCATGCCCCCAGTCCTTTTTTTAAATTATTATTTTACTTTCAAACAGGGTCTCACTAAGTTGCTGAGGCTGGTCTTGAACCTGTAATCCTCCTCTCTTAGCCTCCCAAGTACTAGGATTACAGGCATACACGACCATTTACTTGAGATTTTGGAGACTCTTTTTTATATACAGTTGCCACCTGGTGGTGACACCCTCAAATTGCAGGGGTTTGGGGGAGAGGAATGAAAGAAACTTAAAATTTCAATCTGAAAGAATGCAACTATGAAATGATAGCTGGTGAAAAAAAAGATCAGGTCATATTTTTTAGACCCTATTACAATATCTGGCCTAATTTGGCTACTACAAGAAGTCTATAGAGTCGATGTTATCTGTCTTATAAAATGAGAAATAAGCAGGAGAGATCGTTATGGTCTGAATGTTTATATCCTCTCAAAATTTATATGTTGAAACCTTATCCTGAATGTGATTAGGTTTAGATTTGGGCCTTTTGGAGGATGAGTAGGTCTGGAGGGCTCTGCCCTCATATGTGGGATTAGCGCTCTTGCAAAAGAGGCAGCTTGTTTGCCCCCTTCCACCACATGAGGAAACAGCTAGAAGCTATCATGCATGAGGAAGAGTGCCTTCACTAGACACTGAATTTTCTAGCACCTTGATGTCAGACATCCCAGCCTGCAGGACTGTGAGCACTGCATTTTTGTTGTTTATAAGTCACCCAGTCTAAAGTACTTTGTAATAGCAGCTGGACTGGACTAAGACAGCAGCTGTGTTAATCAGCTTTCCAACACCATAGCAAATACCTGAGACAATTAACTTATTAAGAGAAAGGTTGCTGGGTGTGGTGGCACACGCTTGTAATCCCAGCATTTGGGAGGCTAAGACTATAGTTCGCAGCCAGCCTCAGCTTCCTAGCGAGGCGCTCCACAACTTAGTGAGACCTGGTTTCAAAATAAAGAATAAAAAATAGGGCTGGGGGTATAGCTCGTAGGTAGAATGCCCCTGAGTTCAATCCCTAGTACTGAAAAAAAAAAAAAAAAAAAAAAAAAAGACAGAGAGAAAGGTTTATTTTGGCTCACAGTTTTGGAGCTTTCAGCCCATGATTTATTGGTTCAATTGTTTTGGGCCTGTGGCAAGGCAGAACATCCTGGTGGAAGTACACGGCAGAGCAAAACCACTCAGGTCATGGCCAGGATGACAAAGAGAGAGGAAGAGGAAGGGGTTGAGATCCCACTATCCCCTTTGAAGGCACACTTCCAGTGACCTAAAGACGTCCCAATAGGACATGCTTCCTAAAGGCTCCCTAAGGTCAGCATATTTGCAGCTATAATCTAAAAGATTGACCATGTAACTTAGAGGAAGGAAGTTTTATTTTCTTATGGTTTCAGGTTCAGTCCGTGTGAGACTAGGACCATGGATCTCAGGGTATGGTAGCAGGAGGCGGAGGGAGAGCCATAGGCTATGCTCCTCACATCATGTAGCCTGGAAGCAAGAGAGAGAACAGGGGGATGAAGAACCAAATATAATCCCCAAGGCCACACCCCCAGGGATCCACCTCCAGCCACACCCTACCAGCTTACTGGGTGCCACCAAGGTAAATCCATTACAATAGATCTATCCACTGCTGGGATTATAACCCTCCAGACTCGATTATATCAGCTCCAAACACCAGTTTATGAGCTCCTCAGGGGCCATTCTCTATCTAACCATAACTCTCCCCTATCTCCCAATTGTGTCAAGCTGGGTACCAGGCCTTCAACTCATGGGCCTTTGGGGAACATTTAAGATGTCTTGCCCAAAGTTTGGGGAGAGACAAAAGGGCAGGAGTCGGAGATGGAGCTCAGGCTCCCGAGTCTGTCCCACCAATGCTTCTCTGACCTCCCGTTAGTTGAAGTCCTCCATGAGACCTGGTAGGTATCTCCAAGGAGTTTTTATCAAGTGCAGCAGAAAGTAAGAGCACCTTGAAGATGACTTAACTTCCCAGGCTATGGCTGGATGATTTTAACTATTTGGATTTTAAGAGATTTGATGATTTTAGTATCTAGATTTGAACCTTCACTTGGTTCCAAGAGGCTCTGGAAAAGGCTCAATCATTATCATGTATTTAGAGTTCATCTTTTTCTATCATTGAATGGGCTAATTTTTTGGTCAGATTTTGTCCTTGGTCCATAAATGTTTGTCTGAATTGAGTTTGGGTTAGATGTATTGTATCTTTAAAGCCCAAGACCATGATTTCTGAAGCTATGCAGTCCCAGAAAGGAGCCCAAATGGTTTGGAATTCTCTGTAGGTGAATTCTCAAGTGTCTTTTTGTGATGGAATGAAGACATTGCTGTTTCAGTTATTTGCTGCCATGTAACAAACCACCCCAAAGCCTGATGTCTTAAAATGCCAATGATTTATTACTTCTCATAATTCTGTAATGTGGGTGGTGCTTGGCTGAGTGATTCTTCTGCTCTAAGTGACTTCAAATGGAGTTACTCATTGAACTGCTCTCAGCCACTGGCTGGGTTAGACTGAGCCAGAAGATCCAAGGAGGCTTTGTTCACATGTCTCAAAGCTGTGTGCTCCTTTTGTGAGATCTCTCTGAGTCTAACTTGGGCTTCCTCCCAGCATGGTGGCCTCAGGGTCTCTGGGTATATTATTATATAGGGCCTGGCTCCCAAGGCAGGAGGAAGAAAGCATTGGTTCTCTTAAGTCTACTCAGTCTCAAAGTCCCAGAGTGAGCATCATCTCTATCATCCTCTGTAGTCAAAGCAACTCACAAGACCAGCCCAGATTCACAGGGAAGGGAAATTCCACCTCTTGATGGGAGGGGCATCATGCTCATACAGTGAGAGGAGGAATTGATGATAGCTATTATAGGAATCTGCCTACTACAGTCACATCATGTATTCAGTTGCTAAGAGAAACAACCATTTTTACTAGTATATACCATCCACAGATACAAAGAAGACTGTTAAATCCACCAAGTATACCTGGGGCATTTTGTGAAAATTCAGGAGCAATCGTTCAATCCAAGGTGAAAATATGGTGGAGAAACGACCGTGGGACACAGGTTCTCTGGATGTTGATGGTCCAGGTCCCCATTTAGGCTCCTCTCTAGGACTGCCCGTAGTTTTAGGAATCGTGGTGTTGGGTTTAAAGATGACTTATGCACCAGGTGTGATGATGCATGCCTGTAATCCTAGTACTTGGTACTTGGGAGGCTGAGACAGAAAGATCATAGGTTCAAAGCCAGCCTCAGCAACTTAATGAGATCCTGTTTCAAAATTTAAAAAATAGACCTGGGGTGTACCTCAAAGGTAGCATGCCCCTGAGTTTGATCCCCACTAACATGCACGTGCGCGTACCTGTGTGCACACACACCACCATCACCACCACCACCATCACCACCACCACCTACCAACACAAACACCGCATCTAACCCAAACTCAATTCAGATAGACATTTATGGATAGAGGGGAAAATTGGAGAAACAACTGAGAAATTAGCTCATTAGATGATAGAAAAAGAGTAACTGTAAATGCATGATAATGTTGTGAGCCTTTTAGAGCCAAGTTATGGTTCAAATATAAATACTTCTATTGCCTGTGGCCAGAATGTGGTTCTCTCTTTTAGTTTTGTCGTTCATCCAACCACATGCATACTTCCTGAGCACGTTTTTGTTAGCTCCCAATTGCCTTGAAAGAATAGAGTACAAGAGTTCAAATTGCAATTAAAAGAGAATTCACAGCTGAAGCTTCTGTTGTGCGTGGTTGTCCCCTCACCTGCAGAACCGCATTGCCAATATAATTGTGGAACAATTAGCTCTTTTTAAAGAACTTCCAGATGCATTGTTGTATTTCATTTTCATGGCAACCTCACAAGCTTACACCAAGTAAGATCGCTCCCTTGCAGAAAGAAGGAAGCTGAAATCCAGGGATGTCAGGGACTAGATCAAGGAGTGACAAAGCCACACCTGGGTCCTCTATCTCAGTGTTCTCCCCTCTCTTCCACACTTCTGGCTTGCATTGTGACTCTCTTATGTCCAGGGCAGGGTGAGCAGTTGAGATGAGGTAGGAGCCATTCTTGGGATTAAAACATCTATTAGTAGCTTAATATGGGCTTCAATTATGAAGTTAAGACACAAAGATCCACATTTCTAACTTGAATTTCAATTAGTGGTGTAAAAACTTTCTAGTGGAAGGATTACCCAGAAATATGTTGGTCTGTGACCCTGATAGTGACTTCTCCCTTAGAGGAAGATTTGAGCTCATTCACTCATGGAGCGTAAAAGAGGACTAAGAGCAGTACCAACCCCACTACTGCAGAAGTGCTTCCATGTCCATCCACTTGGATCAGAGCTTGGCACAAGCAAACAGTTCCGGGCCCCATTAGCAGCCCTGTGGACCTAGGTGCCCAGCTCAGAACAGCTCACATAGGTTAATGAGGAAACTTTCTCAATAGCAACTGATGGGCTTTCCTGCTGGGCTGAAATTAGAACTGAAAGGTAAACACAGATACATCACTCGAGTGGAATAATAATGTCATACCATATGGGAAAATGAGAGCATGGACGAACAATTCTTTTGCCCTTGGAGCTCATCAAAGCTCTGCTGTGAGCTGTGCGGAGATCAGGGGACATTGTGTTCTGCTTTGCCAGTCAGGACAGCATATCATCCTTACATAATTATCCACGTTCCCTTTCACTCTAAGTGCTCAGGTTTGGATGGTAAGTGTCATGGCCTCCAAAGCTCTGAGCTCAGCATATCATCCGGGGAGCTGATATCTCTTCCTGACGAGCCAGTACCTCCTAGCATGCAAGGAAGTAGCCACACAAGCAGCTTGTATTTTCTGCTTTTAATGAACCTATTCTCAACACTAGAGGTTGAAATCAAGGCTTCATTCTTGATGCAGTCTTCTTTATAAGTGTGATAGTGTTTATTCCAAGTCATTCTGGCATAATAATTGACCTCTCTTGTACTGGCCTTGCATTTAATTGAGCACATACGAAAAGTATTCTTTGTGGATGAATCAGAAAAATCATATTACCCACTATATTCGTAACTTAGTAAGTTATTTCTTCTTTTGCATAATTTTTTTTTTTGAGATGGGGTCTTGCTGTGTTGCCCAGGCTGGACTTAAGCAATCCTCCCACTTCAGCCTTCAAAGGAGCTGGGACCACAGACATGCATCATCACGCCCAGCTTGTGCATGATTTTATTTTATCTTTCAGCAACACTGTTGAGTGAGAGAGTCTCAGGGCTGGAGATGGAGACAGATTTACCAGTGGGCTTAGTGGGCTTATGATCCCACAACTAATGAAGAATATTAGTTGAAAATAGACAGCTGGACATGGTGGCATGTGCTTATAATCCCAGTACTTGGGAGATAGGAGGATCACAGGTTTGTGGCCACCCTCAGCTACTTAGTGAGGCCCTCTGCAACTTAGTGAGACCCTGTTTCAAAGTAAAGAATAAAATAGGAATGGGGGTGTTGCTCAGAGGTAGAGTGCCCATGGGTTCAATCCCCAGTACCACAAAAAAGAAGGGAGGGAGGGAGGGATGAAAGAAGGAAGGAAGGAAGGAAGGAAGGAAGGAAGGAAGGAAGGAAGGAAGGAAGGAAGGAAAGAAGGGGAAGGGACCTGGGTCTTCTTTTAATTCTCTGTTCTTCCCTTGATCCTGACTTGAGTGGATGTTCTCAGCAGCAGTATCTAGCAGTATTCATGTTGAATTAAGATGTTTCTTTTAGCACCAAGTAAAATTTAGGACCTAGTAAAATTGTTGAAGATGTAGCCTGCTGACCTAGATGACAGGGCAGAACTTGAGTTAGTCTAGAACATGCACTGTTGCTAGTCCATTCATCTGGTGTGGTCAAGGGCAGCCTCAGATTTGCGTAGTGTATTTATGGCTTAAAATACAGTGTCTGTTTGTGGCACGTATGTGGTGCATGAGAGGTGTAAAGCACGGGTGAATGGTAGAGGTCTTGCTATTGTCATTTTAACCCCCTCTTTCACAGAAGGATTAAATGAATTACCCAAGGTCATACATCTGGTAAATGGCCACACTTGGCTAAAGGCCAGTACTTCTGATCTTTGGTCTCTCCATGGCTCAAGGGGCTTCTCTACTATGTCATCAAACTTGATTGCAGGGCAGCGGGGCTCAGAATGAGTACCTCTTGAAATGCTGAGATGATCCTCCGGCACGAAGGGCGACAAGTCTGTTCTCTTGACTGCTGCAATGATTACAACTCCAGCAGCCTTGTACATGGCATGGGCGATTTTAATGGCCAGAAAGACTAAAAAGTTCTGTTAGTTAATTAAGCAGCTTATTTTCAAATGGAGCCAAGCAGGCAGAAGGCAATTAGAGAAGGATAAAGACTTAGGATTGAAAGTATTTTGAAAGTATTGAAGCCTATTTTGACCCTGTCTGTCTTGAGTAAGAAATGGGGGGACTAAGGGAACTTTAGAGTCTCATGGCGGTAGAGAACATGAAGTTCCAGAAAAGTGTTCATGGACATGCTGAATGACTTCTGTTAGGAAACTATTTGGTTCCTTAATTTGGGCAAGGAACACTTAAGAGGTAGAAGTTTTAGAAATCTATGAAGGGTGGAGCTAGAGAAGAAATGCTCATCAAGATGGAATTTGGGACAAAAATGCCCACTTTCTCTAAGTTAGGTTGATGCATTCCCCCTCACCAGGAGGTTTGATAGATCTCAGTGAGAGACTCAAAGACGCTGGCTCTCAGACCAGCAGAGGCAACGAACTCATGTTGTCAGCAAATTAATCACATGTTCTCTGCTTGGTGTCTGTCCTCTTTCTCTCTGTCTTTTCTTTTACCCTGTATGGCTAAAGACAAAAACTGATTTAGATTTCCTTACACCAATTAGAGACTTTTGTTTCCAAGCAGTATGGGGATTTATTGATTGAATAAAGTGAGGATATTGATTGAGGAAAGAAGGCAGGCATGCCTGTTATTTTGTTCATAACTTTCTCTTTTGTGTGTGTGCATGTGGTATTAGGGATTGAACCCGGGGGCATTGTACCTCCAAGCTACACCCCCAGCCCTTTTTACTTTTTTGTTTTGAAACAGGATCTTGCTAGGTTGCTGAGGCTGGCCTTGAACCTGTAATTGTCCTGTCTCACCCTCCCAAGTACTGGGATTACAGGTGTGGGCCACTACACCGGATTTTTTTTTTTTTAACTTTGAAACAGGGTCTTGCTAAGTTGCTGAGGGCCTCACTAAGTTTCTGAGACTGGCTTTGAACCTACAATCCTATCTCAGCCTCCCAAGTACTAGGATTACAGTTGTGTGCTACCATACCTAATTGTTTATAACTTTTGAAGGAACTGATTTGGATCATTAGAACTGAAAAATAGGTACCATAGAAATTGTATTGTCCAACTTTTCAGCTAATGTAAGAGTCTTTCCTACATCTGCCTGAACAGATGGCAATTTCAACATTTTTGGAACACTTTGAGAGTTAAAACTTAGTGTCTCACAAGATTGTCCATCCCATTTCAAAATATTTAACCTTTTAACCCATATGATAGCACCTCCTATGTACAACACCCTAGCGTGAATCCCTTGCAATTATTGTCATTGATCCAATATTACTTGTATCTCTGTGTTACAGATAAAGAAATGGAGACACAGAGAGGTTAAATGACTTGCTCAAGGCCTGACAGCAAGCAAGTGACAGATGAAATTAGACTTCAGGTGGCCAGTCTCCAGTCTGCACCCTTAGCCACCAGCTTTGCTGCCTCTCTGATGCTTTAGTAATTAAGGTTTTTTGTTTTTGTTTTTTACATCATCAAAATTGGCCTCTTGCAATTTCTACCCTAGAGTCTTTCACATAATGATGCTTCAAGTGTTTTCAGATGAACCATCATGTCTCCCCTTCACTCAGTGTCTACAGCCTGACAAACCTTATTTATCCCAACAGGCTCTCGTGTGCCATGGCTGTCAGCCTCCTAGTGCTTTCTCTGACTGCATACCAGCTTCTGAGAGCCTGGAGAACCCCGGAGACTCAGGGTCGGATAGCACAGTTTTCCCCACACACTAGCTACATATACCTGAGCAGATATGCTTAGTCTTTCTGGGTGGAGGGTGCTCCATTTGTGACAAGGGTCACTGTAACGATAAGCCAAGGGCAGGACTCAGCATGAGCTCTGTGAAGACTGACATCCCTGCTGTTGTTATAAGCAATGACAACTCTACCCATTCCCCCCAAATAGATCTGGACATTTACAAATTCCCACTGAAACCCTGGCAGGATAATTTGAAGAAATTGACTATCTGACTCTAATATTTATGTGACTATGGAAAGGATCTACAATAGCCAAAACAATACTTAAAAAAGAACAGAGTTGGGAAATTTACACTACCCGATTTCAAGATTTACTCTAAAGCTACAGAAATAAAGACAGGACGACGCTGGCATAAAGATAGACAAATAGATCAATGAAAGAGAATAGAGAGCCTAGGAATCGACCCGCACATATACAGTCAATTGATTTTTGACACAGACATGAAGTCAATTCAGCAGGAAAGACCTTTTATCAGATGGTTCTTGAAAATAGTGGATCCTTATCTGTAAATAAAACAAACCTTGATCCCTACTTAACTTTATGTGACAACTAATTTGAGGTATATGATAGACTTAGTGTAAAAGCTAGACCAAAAAACTTCAAGAATAAAACATAGGAGAATGTCTTGAAGGTTTTGGTTTAGTCAGAGATTAGGGGCACAAAAAGCACTAACCACAAAAGAAAAAAGACTAAGGAGGCACTTGTTAAAATCAGATATTTCTGTTTATGGAGTTACTTTATTAAGAAAATGAATAGGCATTCAATAGACTGGAAGGAAATATTTGCAATACATATAAATAAATGAGGCTTTAAAATGAAATCAGTTCTAGAACTCCTACAAAGCAATAATAAAAGATGAACAACCCGATGAAAGCAAGAACAGAAGACTTGAACTGACATTTGATATACAAATGGCCAGTCGGGGGATTAACGTTATTTGTCATGGTGTTGATGTGGCAAGGGAAGTATAAATTAAAGCCACAATGAGATGCCATTCATAACCACTAGAAGAGCTAAATTCAGAGTTACTGGCAATAAGAAATGTTGGCAGGAACACAGAACAACTGGAACATTCCTGCAATGCTGGTGGGAGTGTAAAGTGATACAATCGTCTTAGAGAGCTGTTGGCAGTCCTCGTGAAGTTAAACATACACCTACCCTCACCCAGCTAGTTTACTCTGAGACACACAAGGGAAGTGAACGCACACATCCACAAAAAGACTAATATGAAGATGTTCGCAGCTGCTTTATTCATAATTGGAATCAACCCCAGCAATAGGGAATGGATAAACAAACTGTTGCATGATCATGGAAGCTGGAGTAATATTTAGCAATGTAAAAGAATGAAATACCCACACATACAAAGGAATCTCAAAAACATAATAATGAGCCAGGCATGGTGGCGCACACCTGTTATCCCAGTACTTGGGAGGCTGAGACAGGAGGATCGAAGGTTCAAGGCCAGCCTCAACAACTTAACCAGGTCCCTCAGCAACTTAGCAAGACCCTATTTCAAAATAAAACATAAAATAGGGCTGGGGTCTTGCTTGGAGGTGGAACGCCCCTGGATTCAACCACCAGTACCAAAACAGACAAATGAACAAATATAATAACGAGTGAAAAGGGCCAGAAGAATAAGTGCATCCTAAGTGCTGTCCTCATCCTCTGTTTACATGAAGGTCAGGACAGAGAAACTACTATACGGCGATAGGAATCAGAGCTGCGGTTGCTTTGGGCGAGGGTGGACGGCAACTGACTGACTGTTTCTGGCGTAACAGAAACATTTTGCTTCTTGAGTTCAGTGACGGTCATATGGGTAGACACAGTTATCAAAACTTATTAAATGGAACACTTAAGATCTGGGAACATTGTACCTAAATTAAAAAAAAATACTGATAACATCTGAAATGGAAGATACGATTTACTCTAAACAACCAGTGCAATGGGATGGTTATACCCATGCTTTGAACTTTCTACTTCTGTTAATGCAGCCTGAGATTGTGTTAGCTTTTTTAAAAAGCTGCTTCATTATTACCCTCTTGCTACTTAAGGGATTTGTGGATTTATGGTTAATGATAACTGCCAAGTCTCTCTTTTTAGAGTGAATTGTCACCAAGCAGTGCTCCTTTCTGAAATACCTCCCTCGTTTATCTAAAAGGGTCTATATGCAGCCCTGGAAAGAAGCATTAGAACTTATAAGCAAATGGGGTATTTCAGAATAGACTAGTTCTGTAAATAATACTGGCAGCTTCAATTAAATAGGACCAAGTGCCAGGAACTCTTCTGGGACTTTGTACACATTCATCAATTTGATTCTTATAACGACTCCAAGAGCTGAGCGCTACCATCATCCCCATTTTATATGTAGGCTGACTTGAGGTCCAGTGAGATGAAATGACTTTTCCAAGACTACATGGATGCAGGGCATGGGAGAGACACCTGTAATCCCAGTACTTGGGAAGCTGAGACAGGAGGATCACAGGTTTGAGGACAGCTCCAGCAACTTAGCAAGACTCTCAGCAACCTAGTGAGACCCTGTTTCAAAGCAAAAAAAAAATTTCAAATGGTCTGGGAGTATGGTCGATCCTCAGTACCACCAATGCCCCCCCCCCAACACACACACACACACACACACACACACACACACACACACACACACACAGAGCTGGATTTGAATCTGGTAGGTCTCATGTCAAAATCCACGCTCTTCGCCCTGTGCTACATTGTACCTGGTGCCTAGTTTGAGGCTTGATGCTCTGACTCCGATTGACCTGGGATTTATGCTGTTTCTAGTTAATCCTCTCACAACATCTCAAGCCTAGGTCACTCCTTTAAGGAACATCATACCCAGGGCACGTTCTGAATTCCTTGTGGGGACTCTTGCAGGAGAAGCTGTTTATGCAGGTGCATCTGGATACGTGAGGAGAGGGCTCTCCAACCCTTGCTGCAGCCTCTCTCCACACACCAAAGTTCAAAGAATTCCTGAGACGGTGTCAGCTAGCCACGGGGCGCATGGTGCCCATCCACCCAAACCTGCCTCAATGGCGCCAAGCCAGCTGGGGGGGAGCGGCTTGGTAGCAACTCGGCTAGAAGAAAGAGAGGCTTGGCAGTTACCATCAACCACACATTCAATAAAAGGCAAGACTGGCACAAACCACAAACACAGCTTTACCTAATCTCAGTTCACATCAACAGAAGTACAGAGTTCAAATCGTGGCAATTACAGCTTCCCTGTATTCATTGCTAGTTAGAGGAAATCAGCATGTTCAGTTCCAGATGTCATCATTATTTTTTACACTTAGGATCTATACAGATTTTTTTTTTTTTTTTTTTTTGGTACTGAGGATTGAACCCAGGGTCGTTCTACCTCTGAGCTACACTATTTTACTTTATTATTTATTTTGAAACAGAGTCTCACTAAATTGCTGAGAGCCTTCCTAAGTTGCTGAGATTGGCCTCAAACCTGTGATTGTCCTGTCTCAGCCTCTCAAGTACTGGGATTACAGGCATGCCCTACCAACTTAATGAATTTTGGCCACTGTGTCCACCCTTATGCCCATCCCCTCAAATTAGGATAAAGAATGTTTCTTTTACACACAGTTTTCTCGTGTGCCCTTCCAGTCTACTCCCATTCACTCCAGGAAAGGTGTATTTTGATGCCAAAGAAGAGGCTTTGGGTCCTGATTGGGATTGTCAGGGACCCACAGGAAGAGTCCCTTGGAAGCAGATGGCATAGTCTGGAGACTGCTCATCACAGAGCCAGAGCCAGAGGTCCTACTGGCTGGAAACCCTAAAAGTTGATGTCTGCTCCTAGCAGCCAGTCCAGGTGATGCTCACCTGCCTCTAAAATCATGACTGTTCTGTTCATTTTGTGTCTAGATCAGGGACTCCAGGGGTCTTGCTGCATCAAAGCGTAGGTTTTGGTTGGGCGAGGTGGCATATACCTTTAATCCCAGTCCTTGGAGGCTGAGACAGGAGGATCACAAGTCTGAGGCCAGCCTCAGCAACTTAGCGAGAACCTGTCTCAAAATAAAAAACAAAAAGAACTGGGATATAGCTTGTAGGTAGAGTATCCCTGGGTTCAACCCCCAGTAAAACACACACACACACACACACACACACACACACACACACACACACACACACACACACTATAGGTTTCTGTCTCAAAGAAAGCTGCTATGGAGGACATAATTGGCTAGAAAGTTTCAGGTGGTGAGTTTTAAGTCTTATTTAGACCCCTTCAGTGATTGACTTTCTCTAGGGCCTGTGTCAAATTGGCCTTTCTGGCTACTTCTAAGTTGCTTAAAGGGGGGGGCAGAAAGAAAGCCTGAGATCATGCTGGACCAGCAGACACCCTCGGGTGTCTGTGGTCTATGTGCTAGGGGAGAAGTGAGACCTAGGTTTCTCCCTGGGACTCCATCAGAGTCCAGCTCTGAATAAACACTTAACTTCTTTGGGCTACAAGCCCTCATCTGAAAACTGAGACACATGCTGTTTCTCTGTCTCAAGGTTATGGATAAGTTTGAATGAGATAATAAGTAGTTAGAGCTCTGGAAAGGTATAAGAGTGTGGTATGGCATTAGAGGGCATTGCCTGCTAAGTTTTCATTCCAGAGCCTTGCAGAAGCCAAGCTAGAAGAGCAAAAATAACAAAATAAAATACATGGTTGGGGCTGGAGCCATAACACAACCTTTTCAGTCCCTCTGTGTTGAAAGCTCACCCTTACACA
Organism: Graphiurus murinus; assembly: GCA_004027655.1. Lineage (NCBI taxonomy): Eukaryota > Metazoa > Chordata > Mammalia > Rodentia > Gliridae > Graphiurus > Graphiurus murinus. The sequence goes on from PVLC010000720.1 coordinate 176,467, forward strand.
TTTTTCCCTTTGAAGTTTTTTGTTGTTGTTTTGTTTTGGGTCCTGGGGATTGACCCCAGGGGCACCCTATCACTGACCTATACCCCCAGGCCTTTGAATTTTTTTATTTTGAGACAGTATCTCACTAAGTTGCAGAAGCTCACCTCAAATTTGCAATCCTCCTGCCTCAGCCTCCCAGGTAACTGGAATTATAGGCATGCACCTGATTCCTCTGAGTTTTGAAGACTTCCAGACCTTCAAGCCTCCCTCCAATCATCACCACCATAACACCCTCCCCTCCCAGCTAAACCCTTCTAAGAAATGTTAGATCTTGAAACTTGATCTTCTAAGTGGAGTCAATAAACTGTATTGTCTCCTGCAGGCCAAGAACTATGAGGCTTATTAAAACCAGGAAGAAATAGCTCCCGCCCTCTAGGAATTTACAACTTGATCTCATCACTGAAAGCAGGAGAAGACTCACTCTGGAGTCCTCAGCAGTTTATCTTGGTCTGTCTTGATCTCTGCTTTTTTCACACGTTAAGTAATTCATCCTTGAGTTTCGACAGTGAGTAATAGCCTATCCAAGAAAAATCCTTTCATGAGATTCTAAGACAAGACATAAATAAATAAATAAATAAATAAATAAATAAATAAATAAATAAATAAATAAATACTGTATCTTTTGAAGGCATTATAAGTAAAATTATATTATCATGTTTTCAGTTTCTGGGTGATTTTTGTTTAAAACATTTCTACATACCTGTATGTTAATAATTCATACTGCAGACTGGCTTACCAAAAAAAAAACAAACAAAACTAAAACTAAACTGCACACTTTATTTGATCTTTACCCACTTTTCCATTAATGGCTTCTTTCTGCTCCAGGATTCAGTCTAGCAGTCTGGCATTCAGCATCTCACCTGGTTGTCATGTCTCCCCAGGTTCCCCTGGTCTGTGGCAGTTTCTCAGCCTTCCCTTGGTTTTTTAGGATCTTGACATTCTTGAGGAGTACTGGCCAGATATCCCTGAATCTGGGTTTGTCTGACATTTTTCTCCCAATTATGTTGGGATTGGTGGGGTTTAGGAAGGACCCCCTCTTCTTGTCATAGCCCATCAGGGGGTAGGTGACATCTACATCTTGGTGGTGTTTACCTTGGTTGCATGGTCAGGGTGTGTTAGGATGTAGTGTTTGCCAGGTTTCTCTGCTCTGAAATGACTGTTCCTTTTCATATGCTGTTCCTTGGAAGTAAGTCCCTAAGTCTAGCACCCAGCTTCACCTCCTGGAGCAGAAAGTATCTACATGTATTATTTAAGTGAATGTGTTTTGAACAGAATTAATATTCAGCCTCCCTGCTGCAGTATAGCTCAATCTCACACTTTAGTTCACTCACACGCTGTACTTTGAGAACATTAGCTAATTAATCCTAATTAGAAATTATAGCGGAATCTCACTAATTCTTACTTCACTGCTCTGCAGATAGAACAGATTTTCTAAAAACCCCATCAATCTTTACATCCCCTCTAAGCTGAGATTTATATAGCTAAAAGTGTCAGTATTTGCTTAAACGACAAAGCCACGTCTACGAATGTGTTTCTAAAGAGCTTATCTGCAGAGCCTCAGCACGACTAACTTTCCCCAGACATTTTGCTTTGTATTTTCTGCTTTCCTGTGGAGCATTATCCTAAGTCACTGAAAGAGAACATGTTTGTGAAAATAGCCTTGGATTTTAATCTATTTATTATATTATAGCCTCTAAATAGAACACCTTGCTCAAGGAGTGCAAAGCCGATTATGATATATAATTAATATCTGTATTCTCAAAAAACCCTCTATAGTCTCTTTGAGAGTTAGTTTACAGTAGAACAGGGTTTGGTTTCAGATGAGTCTATCTTGGATTGCACAGTAGACGCCATTGTATTTGATACAATTTGTATATTATGATTATTTCCACAACCACACTGAATGATTTGAGAATAGTCTGTGACTTGCGCCTTTGTCCCCCATAGGGACCAGCACAGGGCACTTGCATTAGATGTTTCTGATCTAGGTCTAGCCAACTCTCTTTCACTTGTGCCTTTCCTCCTGTTCAACAGAATCCCAAGTTACTCAGGTACCCTGTGCCCCACCTAGCCAGGCATCTCAGGAGAAGCTGCCCACCCTGAGCTCCGGTGTGGATCTGACTGGTTGGAGCCAGCCATCTTTCTTTTTTTTTTTTTTTTTTTTTTTTGCAGTACTGGGAATTGAACTCAGGGGCATTCTACCTCCGAGCTATACCCCCAGCTCTATTTTTTATTCTTTATTTTGAAACCAGGTCTCACTAAGTTGCGGAGTGCCTCACTAGGTAGCTGAGGCTGGCCACAAACCCGGATCCTCCAGTCTCAGCCTCCCGAATGCTGGGATTACAAGCGTGTGCCACCACGCCTGGCTCCATCTTTCTTGCTTAGAAAGATGCATGTGACTCCAAAGGGGCCAGGAGAGACCATGCTGGGGCTTCTGAGAGGTTTCCTTTGTCTTAAAAAGAAGCCACAGAGAAAGGCAAGGTGGTTCCTCAGCCTGTCATTGTCATGTGTAGCCTTGGTCAGAGCTACAGGAAATGCCACCTCAAGCCAAAGGACAAAGCCAGGAGAACCTCAGGAAAGTGGGACTTGTGCCACTCTGTGGCTTCCAGTTTGGTAAACAATAGATATGTCATAAATTTCTTATTACTTGTAGCCAATAAATATTATCAATAAATCTTGTTACTTGTAGCCAATAAAATTTATCAATAAATATGTCTCTTTGATTGATTAAATACCAAATAATCTTTTTTAAAAAAATAAATAAAACAGTAGTTCACTTTGGGAAAGGAATGTCATCCCAGTTAGAAAATGTTAAAGACAATGTGGTTTGTATTCCTCTTCATTCCCTGTTAGGAAACTTGTTACATATTATTTTAAACTTTGATATTATTTGTGGTTTGAGGATATAAAATTTAAAAGTTAGGGCACAGCAGACTGGTCTGTTTGATTCTAGTGTGATAATAGGGTGGCTTCTGAGGTTAAGGAAGTGTAATAGATTGTACTGAAACACAGGCAACCCTCTCCTCACAAAGTTATTTTGCCTCCCTCCCTCCCTCTTCTCCTTGCTGTATCACATCTGTTCCTCCTCTTCCCCGGGGCGCCCTCTTGTAGGTAAATGGCCGCTGCACCTGTCTTCCCCAGCTCTCCCTCTGTTCTGCCTGGTCTTCCGAATAAGACGGTGCGGTTCGGTGCTGGACTCAGTCTTGAGCTTCTCCTTCTGTTCCTTGGAGATTCTATTTGTTGCTCTAGGATACCAACTTATGACTGTTCTATTTCTTATCAAGGCTCTGCGTGCTGATGCAGAGGTGTTCCAGCCGGTCATGCAGTCTGTTGCTGTCCTTTTTTTGATGTGGGTGACCAGGCACACTCTCCGTTCTTACTCCCCTTCTTTTGTCGTGCATGCCTGTAATCCTAGCTACTCTGGAGGCTGAAGTAAGAGGGTCACAAATTCAAAGTCAGCCTTGAGTTTGTAAATAAATAGGGCTATAAGAGTGACCCCCGGGGTTTAGTCCTGAGCACTCCAAAGAACTAAAAAGGTGCAGCAGGAGTGTGTGTACAACTTAACCCCAACTTACGCCCTGGGGATGTTTCACATTTGAAATATCCTAATCAGGAATCAACATTCCAGGGTAGTTATTCAGCTTCCAAGAATGCTTGAAATCTACCCGAGAGGGTTTGTTATATGAGAAGTGGGTTTTTCTTGATGTAATGAATGATGGGATCAGTGATTGGTTCGAAAGATTGTCCAGGCCACGCCCCCTGCTCCTCTGAGATGTGAGGATCTGAAAGCCCGAGCGTTTGGTGCAGCGCTGTAGCCCAAGTGCTGGAGGGTCTTGAGGTCCCCACTTCATGGAGGAGCCTGGAGCCCGAGTTTGCTGCAGGCCTGGCCCGGAATATGATTGCGCCTCCTTGGATGATGAGTGCTGGCTCTGGTGTCAGAGGGCCGCAGTGAAGACTCTCCTGAGCGAGGAAAACCTGTGATTCTGTGCACGCATGGGCATCCTAGTAAATATTAACAACTGGCTGAATTTCATCCAAGTCGTGCTTGCATCGTGGGCTGCCTCCAGGCCCTCAGCTAAGCCAGAGCCGCAGAAGGCCCTGGCAGCCCGATCTGGCCCACCTGAGGATGGGTCAGACCCATCTGTTGTCAAGGTGGTGCTGACGGTTGGAGTCATAACCACCCCAAGAGCCCAGCCACTTCCAACCAGCTTCTCTGTCTCTGACGGGTCCATGTGCCACAGAGTAAAGGCAGCTGCATTTAGGGACCTCTCAGCCACTAAGGCACAATGGTAAGGGACACCCACTTATCTTCTCCCCCTGAAACCACCCAAAGGGGGGACCACAGTGCTATGTAACCACATGCCATTTTCCTGTCATCCTGCTCCTACCTGCACCCCCATAGACACATTGTTGGGGTTCCTGCAGCAGCCAGTGCCGTGCCGTGGCAGCCCCATTTGGTCAATCTTCTCTGTGCTGAAGTATGCACCTGCAACATGGAAATTATAAAAGCATCGCTCCTGTGGGCCTGTTGTGGGGAATCTAGGATTTGCAGAGGCTAGAACACTACGTGGCATCTTGTAAGCACCAATCAGTATTTATCATTTCTTTTGTCTTCCCCTTTTGTGTGTGTGTGTGTGTGTGTGTGTGTGTGTGTGTGTGTGTGTGACACTGGGGATTGAACCCAGGGGCATTCTACCTCTGAGCTACACCCCCAGCCCTATTTTATTTTATTTTTTTAATTTGGAAACAAGGTCTCACCAAGTTGCTGAGAGCCTCACTAACTTGCTGAGGCTTGGCTGTGAACCTGTCATCCTCCTGTCTCAGGTACAGGGATTACAAGCATGCGCCACCACGCCAGTCATTCCCTCCTTTCCTTTAAGTGATCATCAAAGCTTTGATTTAGCAGGCAGGCAGACTCATTACACTGGTGTGGTATGGACAGATTCAGGATGTTGTAACAACCTTCTGTTCACCCAGAGGGACTCACGATGACCTTGTACTATGTTTACCTCTTCACTGGGCCCCTTACGCTGCGTACTTGCTCTTGTTTGCATGGAGTTCTTGCAAGCTGGAGTTGCTTCTCTGCTTCACAGGAGTTTAGGAACAACAAATTAGAAGGAATTTGAGGCCGGCACACTCAAAGCAACAAGAAGTGGACTGCTGATCGTGAAGAGTCATAAAACTCTAAAAACTCAACAAAAGAACTCCTAAATTCTGGAATCATTTGGTTAGAAAAAGACAAATTAGCCCATACCTCAGTCGTTTTTAATGTCATTGTTCTAACGCTCAGAGTAATGGTTGACGTTTCTCAAGAGATGTGTTATCGAGAAATTGAGTAAGTGGTTTTAAGCATGCTTTGTTTAATGAGGCAGGAAAGCATGTGCTATGCTTTAGAACTTCCAACAGAGTGGTGAATGTTTAAGTTTTGATGCTGAAAGTAATCGATCACGGTCCTTTTATTTGCTAAAGCAACTTATCTAACATACCTACTTCCTGCGTCAGACTGGATAAATGAGGCATCATCTTGGGCAGTTACAGCAGTTAATAGTTACAAATACCTGCTAATCCATGGGGCGCAAGTTCTCTTACTCTATTAGAAAAGCGACTCCCAAATCTGACTGTTGCTAAGTCCTGAGGAGTTCCACAGATACACACGAGGATGGACAGAGCATGTAGGATAAGGGACTTGAATAAGAGACTGAGGCTTGGAACTAAAGCAGCCTCTTTGCTAAGTTCTATTTTTAACTTCTTCTTTTTGTCTTGCCCCAGAAGGCCTTATCCACTGTTATGTTTTGCTAAGTTGGGAGCAGCTATATTTTAGCAGCAGGGAAAGACCTGTGGGACCTTTTGCTTTGGACTGTGGAGACTGTCAGGGGCCCTGTGCTCCAGGTCACCTTGGATGGTCAGGAGTGGCCAGTCTTGAGGGTAGAGTGGCCTGGAGCAGGGACTCTGCATCACCAGTTCCTTAGGATGTAACTCAGTCTAGATTCTGACTTAGGTCTTCTGTGGTGACACATCAGTGGGCTAATAGGCAAGGGATTTGAAGGTCTACAAAATAAGCAAGAAAGTGTGAGGCAGAGTTTTCAACTACTGGGCACGTTAAAGGTGTGGAGAGGGTGTGGAAGGATGGGAATCAGAGCCTGGTGCTAGTTCCATAACTATTGCTTCTCACCGAGCACTCCCTGCGTACCAGGCACTTCCCCCACAGCAACACTTTACTCAGATGCCGTCAACTCTACACGGTAGTTGCTTCACACAAGGAGGAAACCGAAGCTCAGAGAAGTTAAGTGACTTCTGCAAGGTCACAAAGCTAACAAGGGAAGGAGCTGAAGTTGAAACCCAGATTTTTCCACCTCCAAGGGCTAGCCATGCTTTAAACCCGCAGATGAGTACTGAGGAGATGCTCCTCTTTCCTCTGGACCAGCTCAACGTTGGCCTTTGTATGGATAAAAGAGCCAGGACAGCGCTCCCAGAGGTGTGCGGGTATTGCTCCAAGGAAGAAATGCCAGGGACAAAGGGCTGGATCCATTTGGACGGGGCCTCGATGAAATGTTGATTGTAACATTTCTCCTGGAGGTGGCCCTCTGGTCTTGCAGGCTTGAACAAGCCCAGGTAGCAGCTGGAGCATCCCCTTCCACCTTCCAGGGGAAACCCTTCATGTCCCTGCTCCTGTGGCCAGTGGGTCCTTACCCAAAGGCTTTTTGAGGGACACTTCTTTTTTTTTTTTTTTTTTTTTTTTTTTTTTTTTGT
>PVLC010000721.1:0-154526 GCA_004027655.1 Graphiurus murinus
TAAAAGTTAAAAATCAAATGCTCTCCCTAATATGTGGAAACTAGGGAGAAAATGGGACATAAGAGGGACTCCAGGTGAAAGAGAATTCTTAGGTGAACAAAAAATTTGACTTAATGGAAGGTAATGGGAGGAGGGGGGACACCCTAATGAGCATGATGTACTTACAAGATCACATCAAAGTCAATCACTAAACTGACCAGGGGATGGGGGAGGGTGGGTGGGAATTGGGGAAGGGTTAATGAGAAATATGTGCATGGATGTCTTTACCTGTACTAGCTTGTACCCAACTAAAATGTGTAATTAACCCTGTTGTACCCAAGAAATGTATAAAAATCCATGCTAAAAAATAAATAAATAAATAAATAAATTAAAAAAAAAAAAACGGCTGGATCGTGCTGAGTGAGATCAGCCAGTCTCAGAAAGTCAAAGGTCGAGCCTGGCGTGGTGGCTCCCACTTGTAATTCCAGCACTTGGGAGGCTGAGACAGGAGGACCGCAGGAAACAGTTCCAGTAATGCTGTGGCCAGATATGAAGGTGTCAGCGCCCATCTCACAAGCACGTGGGGGAGGAGGGGCTGGCTGGGGTGAGGAGGGGTCCGCACCAGGTGCTGTATACACGGGTATTTCTACACTTGGAGCCTCGCTATGATGCATGAGTTCAGTGCACCCATAAAAGGTACAGAAATAAATGGTTAAGATGGCAAGTTTTATGCACAATATTCTGAATTGTATGCTTAAAAATAGTCGAGATGGTTAGTTTCGTATTCAAGATTATATATATAATCTTTATATATGTATATAATTTATTTATATATAAACATATAAATAAATAAATTATATATATTTATATATATATATAAATCTAATATATATATAATTATATATATATTTTTTTTTAACCACAATTTGTTATAAAGTAAAACAAGCCAGGCATGAAGGGCACACACCTGTCATCCCACCCAGGACTTGGGAAGCTGAGACAGGAGAAATGCAGATTCAAGACCAGCCTCTGCAACTTAGAGAGGCCCTCAACAACAACTTAGTGAGACCCTGTTTCAAAAATAAAAAAATTTAAAAAGTTTAAAAGGGACTGGCGGTGTAGCTCAGAGGTAAAATTGTCCCTGGGTTCGATTTCTAATGCCAAAATAAATAAAACACACATTGCAAATAAATAAATAAGCAAGCAAAAACAACAACAACAACAAAAAAGTCAGCTCAATGAATTTGCCCAGGATCCTCCTCCCCAAAGTCCAGTTCAGGGTTTGATGACGGACACCTTCATGGTGCAACAGGAAATACAGCAGACCCAGCTGTGACCTCAAGGGAGGAGACTCCCCTGCAGCAGGAGCCCAGGGGAAGGAGGTGGCTTTGCTCTCGGCCCCCGGGGCGCCCTCCCTGTTGGGGCACTCAGGAAGGATGTGCCCTGTCCACATGCCCTGTCCACTTGCTCTGTCCCCTGATGGCCGCAGGAAGGTCCCTCCAGAAGTCAGGGTCCAAAGAGCTGGGGCTGCTGCCCTTGGTGGGGGAGATGTCCATCTCGAGAGCAGAGATGGACCACGCCGGGGTGTTTCAGATTTTCTCAGAGCGTGGGGGGGTGGGGAGCAGGGAAAGAAAGATCAACGTTTCTCCCTGAAATTTTACAGTCATGGATTTTAATGCAAAGAAGCTGTTGTGTGTGAACTGTGAATCTTTGATGAAAACTAATACAGCAAGTCAAATGCCTTCCACATTGCGTTCCCTCCGCAGAGCCCGGCCGTGCAGGAGGGCCAGCGGGGCTGCGGGCTCCTCTCCTGCCTTCAGCTCGAAGAACATGTTTTTCTGTTATTGGTGGGGCGGGGGGACCCCTGCTAACATAAAGTGAAATAAAAAGAGCCAGAGCTGCAGTGAATAAGGAACTCTTCCAAGCCAAGAACCGCGCTAAGAGCAAAGGCCGACCCAAGCCTCTCTCCGCGCACACCTTTGCTGTCTGCTGGTCATCTGCAAACTGTGTTTGCAGAGCACTTGCCATTGGTTCTTTCAGCTGGATGGATGGACCTTGGCTTCTTTTCAAGTTGTTAGAAAATGCTTTTAAGGTTCTTGGGGTGTGTGTGTGTGTGTGTGTGTGTGTGTGTGTGTGTGTGTGCCCGCCCCCCAGCATATAGGCAAAGCTTCAGCACTTATAGATTCAAGCTTTTCCTCAGAGCTGGAAGGCACCAGGGCTCCCCAGTCTAGGATCTATTTACAGAGAGAAACTGAGCCCAGGGAGCTGATAAACTCGTCCCCTGTCATTTTCAGATCCTTTCTTTCTTGTCACCTACTGCCCGGATAACAAACACCAGTCTACTCAAAAGTATGACCTGGGAATTGGTCCAGTGAGCTGTCCTCCAAGCCAGACAGGTTTTTCAGTCTGCGTCTAAAATGTCATGCTGCAGCCGGGCGTGGTGGCGCACACTTGTAATCCCAGCATTCGGGAGGCTGAGACCGGAGGATCTGGGTACGAGGCCAGCCTCAGCTACCTAGTGAGGCACTCCGCAACTTAGTGAGACTCGGTTTCAAAATAAAGAATAAAAAATAGGGCTGGGGGTATAGCTCGGAGGTAGAATGCCTCTGAGTTCAATCCCCAGTACCGCAAAAATAAATAAATAAAAATAAATAAAATGTCATGCTGCCTTTAGCGAAGAAGGCTTCAAACTGCGATCGTACCCCTCGCACCCCGTCTTCTCAGAAGAGGGCATCGCCTCCGCAGGACGTTTGTCACAAAGTGAGGAGCTGTTTCCCTCAGGAGTCCGCTGCAGGCAGTTTCAGAGACATCCACTCATGTTCTACTCATAATACTTCCTGCCCTGTGTTAAACCAGAGGTATGCTATCGGCCTTACCCACTCTCTCTTGTACTGTCATTTTTCTGTTGTTACTTTCCTTTAAAAAATCAATAAATTGTTTGTGATTCCTCTAATTGAGTCCACATGGCTTTGGTGTAGAAATTCCACATTTACCTTGGACGGTAAATCTAGACCGTCAGACACTCTGATCTTAGGGAAAGATAACAATCTTACCCCAGGCACACAGGCACACACCGTGGAGAGCACACCAGAGAGAAGCTGTCTTGGTGTGCTTCGGCGGATCCCCCAGCACCCAGCATGGCACTGCAATTACACCGGGCGGCGCCCCCTTCGCCTGGCTCCCTTCTCCACATCTGATATCCCTTCTCATTGTTGACCTGGATGAGAGGCTTCCCTAGGAGCCACTGATGTGATAGAGGAAGAAGATGGAATTAGGAGTCAGGAGACTCAGGTTCTGGTTCACGTCTTGCAATAAGAGTCATCTCTGTGACCAACGTGGGCAGGGGACTGCTAGGTGGTGACCGCTTGTATATTTATTTCCAAGCTCCCAAAGCCCCCATCTCTAGGAGAAGAAGCTGAGCTCAGAGGACATACCCAGGGTCACTCAAATGCACGCTGTTGGTGCAAGCATGCTCCAGTTCCCACGCCCTTTCCTTCGGGGCCCTTGACACCAGTTGGCCTTAGGAAACTCCTACAGCCTCTTGGGCTCTCAGCTTCTTCATTTGTAAAATGAACAGGATGGATGAAAGCACCATTTTGTCTTTTCCAGCTCCAGACTGTGGTGTGTTGCTTCAAATGACAGTGCCCCCGCCTGAAGTGGTCATGTCGCAATCGTTCTACATCTCAATGCATCTTTGCAAGCAGGGCTAAGATGCTCAGCTCATAGTTACCATCCTCAATCTCACACACACACACACACACACACACACACACACACACGTGCCCTGACTATTTCCCTCCCAGCATCCATGGGTTGTTTTCTGCTGCCTTGCAACCTCATTTCCCAGGCTGGACTGCAGTAGAAGGGACAGGGGAGGGGGCAGCTCTCGGTGAAGACCTCTAGAGACCCTGCATCCTCCTACTTCTGGTCAGAATGCCGCTCAGGAAACAAGGCCGGACTGGCCGGAGTGGACACTCTCCAGGCTGCCCGGAGGAGAGCTAAGAAGTTGTCCAATGGGGCAGTCTCACCTTGTTATCTATTTCTATGTAACAAACCCTCCCCAGGCCCGTAGCTCAGAAACAGCAATTTCCAGCCGGGCGTGGTGGCACACACTTGTAATCCCAGCATTCGGGAGGCTGAGACCGGAGGATCCGGGTTCGAGGCCAGTCTCAGCTACCTAGTGAAGCACTCCGCAACTTAGTGAGACCCTGTTTCAAAATAAAGAACAAAAAATAGGGCTGGGGGTATAGCTCGGAGGTAGAATGCCCCTGAGTTCAATCCCCAGTACCACACAAAAAAAGAAAGAAACAGCGATTTGCTGTTATCTTTTCTGGTTCTGTGGGTCTCTCCTGATTGCAGACACATGGCCAGGGACAGAAGTCACCGATGGCTTGAGTAGGAGGGACATCGACAGCAGCTCCTCATTACATGCGGGGGCCTGGTAGGGTGACGACATCTCAGGGATGGATGTCACCCTCCCCTCCACTCCCCTCCCCTCCTCTCCTTTCCTCTTTTCTTCTCCTCCCTTCCCTTCCCTTTTTCCTTTGTCTCCCCCCTCTGCCTCCACTTAATCCTCTGCGTGTGGCCAGCTTGGGAGTCCTCCACACACATCTTCCCCCCAGAGAACAAGGACTGAGGGAGGCTCCTTCACCTCTGCCTGCCCCCCCCCAACACCCACACCTGCACCTGGAGGCAGGCTGTTGCTTCCCTGTGACCTTGGGCTTTCTCCCTGAGTGAAGCCCTACTCCAGATCTTACCACCCAGGAGTCCGTCCTTCCTTGGGTTTCTAGAGTGAGTCAGAAGACCTAGTAGGACCCTTTAGAGGAGAAAGAACACGATCCTGGTTCCAGCGGGCTCATCTCTGATAGTCAAAGGGCTCCTTAAAGGGTCCTCAGGTGGCAACTTCAGCCACCTTGACCACCCCAGCAGGTGTTCCCGGAGGTCTAGCCTGTGCCTAAAATGGGCCACCAGAACTGAACGCAGACCTCGGGAGGCATCTGACAGGGGCCTGGGCACACCCAGACTATCACCCCCCTCATTCTAAAAATCATATCTCTGTTCAGGCAGCCCAAACCTGCACGATCCTTCTTGATATCCACCCTGGCTACGTGGGATTTTGTAAAAGCCAGTGCATTCTAGACCTGGGGACTTTCAAGGTCCTAAGGAAAAGCGCTAACTATGCTAGTTCTACCGCTTGCTTCCTCGACTAGGAAAATTGCTTGCATGCTTTTCTGGACCCCAGGTGCCTCCACTCCTGTTGAATGATTAGAACATTTGGGATCAAGATTCCATTCCTCCTCCCTGTTTATGGGTTGGAGGGCACCTTCTTCTCCACCTTTATTTCCTAATCAGGACAGTAAGGGCTGCCATAACCACTTTTTTTTTCTTTTCAGCAAAGAGCATGGCCCTGTGCCTGACCTATAGTCCTTGGGGGCAGATGGAAGATGTTTATGAATAGCAGTATTAATGGCCATGAACATGATAGCAATACAATGGCAATCGATTTCATGGTGTCTCCGATCAAAAGGAATCCTTTAGGTCCCTATCATCCCCCCCATCTATAATTCAGCTCCTTATTGCCCACAAATTTGGTCACACAGTCAACATTTCAAATGACTTATTAAGAGAACCTTGGAACACGGACTCAGTTGTACTTACTCACCAGCATCTGTCTTGGAGAGTTTTCGAAATTGTGTTTTTTAATCTCCCTAATTTTGCCATCACCGAGCCAGTATTTCTCCATCACGGTTGCATAATTAAAAACCACAGCAAAACACTTCGCTCCCCAAATCCTCCAGGGCTGTCATGTATTCTCTTCTCCTTCTCTCCCTTGAGTGTCCCTCACTCTTGAATCCAGCTCCCCCCACCCGCGATTTCAAACAAATGCAACCTCTCCATCCTCTCCTCCTCCCCAAATCACCACTGGCTGCCCCCCTGCTCTGTCTGCCCTCTTTGTTGGAATCCATTCAAGTCCTATTGTCTGGAAGACAGGGGATTTTTTTTTAAGTTTGCTTTGTTAATCTCATGCCTCCGTTTAAAAAAGTTTGCTCAGCAGCGTGTGTCTCCTAATATGTGTCAACTTCTGTTTCGATCAATGGACGTGGGATGCGGTATTAATTATTCATTTTTGCAGAATGGAAATTAATTATTGTGCACGGGATTCTAAACGCATATGGCAACAGTGCCGGCTGGACCGGCCCCCCTGCCAGGATCTCCGAGATTCAGATTCAGAGGTAATATGTTGTTTTGCAAAGCCAAGACCTCCTAAGGGTTCCAAGATAGAGGAATTGAAGAACTGACATGTTTCTGTACGTGGTCCAACTCCTAAACCTCCTCGAGCATACCCCAACTTCCCCGCTCTCTCTTCCCAAATCCATGCTGGTGAGGGGGAGTGTTGGAATCCATCACAATCTTTGCAACCTCCTGTCACCTCCCGAGTTGTCCTTACCTCCCAGTTTCTGCCCCTGTGACAGGTTGTGTGTTCCCTTGCCCTCTTCTCCCGGAATCCTTCCAAGGAGCGATGGCTAGATCTGGAGTGGCCCTCTGAATCAAGCCCCACCCCTGCCATCTTCCTTGGCTCACTGCCATGGAATGATCGGTGCTCTGATCACTGCCACCACTTGGTAGGAATGATGTCTCATTCCTTCTCACCTGTCCTTATGCCCAAGGAAGACGGCGAGCTTATCAAGCTAAGTGGAACCTATTCATCTCACCAGGAAACCGATGACAGAGGTGCCTGTCTCCTTAAAGGAAAACGAAAAAGGAAGGCAATTCTGGCAGAAGGGAAGGCAGGGTGCACGTTTGCAACCAGAGAAAAGCGATCAGAACTCCTGGATAGGCAAGAGACGCGCATCTGGACCTTTGGGCATGGAAGAAAGATCGCAGAAGCAAGCGAGGCGGCTACCATAGCCTTTTCTGGCTCTGGCTCTTTTATCTGCATCCTCTCGCCTCATCCCCCTCCCCGTGTTACCTAGCGCGACACTCTGCAGAACACAGCAGCTCGGTAAGTATTTGCCAAATGAGGCAAGACGAGAAGGAAGGAAGAAAGTCAAGATTGTTTTGATTGCAAGTGACCAAAAGCAAAAGGGGAAAAAGCCCAACCCGAATAGCCAGGGCTGGAAGGAGCATCTCGACCCCTGTACCGAGTCCAGGTGAAGATCTGGCTACAGGCTTCGGGTAATACAGGTGATCCCGTGAGGTCGCCAAGGCCTGCCCCTCTCACCTCTCAGCCCCACTTCCCCTGGCACGCACCAGCTCCCAGACAGGCTCTGGTGGAAAAAGAGCTCAACACCAGGACTCCAAACACCACGGCTTCTCAAGTTACAGTCTATGCAGGGAAGAGCCGGTGTCTGTCCCCACAGCTGAATCCAGAGCCCAGAGTGGGGCTCCTTGACTGCAGTCAGCAAGGATTGGTGCCACGGGCCCCTTCCGGAGTCCACTGCTGTCCCGATTGGAACTGACTGGGCTGAACTGGAGCCAGGTGCGATGGGCATGGGGCCCGCGGTGGGTGGAGCGCTTTGCTCAAGGGAACCCTATAAATAAACAGTGGACCAAGGGTTAATCTGTTGGAGGCTGGAGGCCACCTCCTCCTCTACGCCCCTCCAATCCCCACTGCCCTGTGTCCACCCACACCCAGGTGTCCTCCTGTCTCCACATCACCTGGCACTTCAGAGTCCCGACGGCTTTGTTACTCAAAGCTAATCGCTTCCTTTCTCAGACTCTCGGCCTCCTCATCTGTAAAACCACAACAATAGTACGTGCTCGCCAGGACCACGCGGAGATCATGTGCGCATGCTCAATGCTGAGCAGTGGTCTCTAAATATCAGCGAGGGCCTGCTCTCTTGTCTTTCCGAGAGCTGAGAAGGACACACACAAGCCTTCCGGCTTCTCTCTCCAGGTGAGCGTGAGCGTTCACAGGTGTGGAAGGGGCAGACACGCTGCAGGCTCACAGCTGTCAAGTAAGGCTCAGAAGCAAGGTAGTGCGGAGCCAGACCTGGTACAAAGAATACAGGACTGCATTCTTCTGTGGGGGGAGGGGCGGGTACTGGGGGTTGAACCCAGGAACCCAGGGGCATTTTTCTACCTCTGAGCTACACCCGCAACCCTTTTATTTTTTTTTAATTTTGAAACAAGACTTCCCTAAGTTACCAGGTGCTAGCCCTAAGTTACCAGATGCTAGCCCTGAATGTGCAAACCGTCCTGTCTCAGCCTCCCAAGTACTGGGATCACAGTACTATCACCCCATCCATCCAGCGTGGACTACATCCTTTTACAATGCAGCTCCTAGACTTCTACCCACTTTCTGACTATGTATTCTTGGCTTCAGTTTTCCCATCTATGGAAGAAAAGTGCTGGCTTAACTCTGAAGGTCTCCGAGGGATGCCAGGCTAGACCTCAAGCCCAGCCAGCGAACTATCGTGGTAACTAGCCGTTCACTGGAAGGGAGGGACCTTCGACTGGGTACCTACTATGCACCCGCATAAACAGCAGTTGCCTTTGCTGCCCATTACTGATGACACCCTGTAGAGGCACTTTATATAAACTCGCATTCGATGCTCACCAACCCTGCCAAGGGGGAAGCCTCCTCCTCCTCTCACGTGTCAGAAAGACGAGACAGAGAGGACAAGCAACTTGCCAAAGACCAGTCATCTGCTGGAGGATTTGGACTCTGGCCTCTACAACTCATAAGCCCGTGCTCTTAATATCCTCCTGTGCTGCCCCTGTGGGGGCTCAGACCATAGGCTCTCAAGAAACCACATACACACACACACACACACGCACACACACAAGCACATGCACACATGCCTGCATACACACATGCACACACATGCACACACATGAACATACACACGCATACATATGCACATATACATGCACACATATACACATGCACACACAATACATGCACATGCATACACACATACACACATGCATGCACACACGCACATGCACACACACACACACACACACACACGCACAAATATACACTTCCCTCTTGTACATACATTTCCCTCTTGTGACCAGCGGAAATTCTCCAGTGACCACTTGGATATTTTTTTCAGGGAAGTTACCCCATGAGATCTGGGTGTTTGAGCCAGAGTTATCAGGGGGACGAAGACCCAGAAAAACTCCATGAAGAGACTGTGGCTCAGGGGGTGGGCCTCTGATCTTGATTGACTTGCCAGTCACGTGACCCCTCTCTCTCTCTCTCTCTCTCTCTGTCTCTGTCTCTCTCTCTCCTGTATTTCTCTAATCTCGAACACAGAAATAATAATAGCACTTACTCCAGGGGGTTGCTAAGGATAAAATGAGCAGCACTCAGAAAGTATTTAATACACTGTCTGGCACAAAGAAGAGAATAAATAGACAGTGGGTACATTTTTTTTTTTTTTTTCTGTAGCTGCTATTAGTCTCAGTTAGTGGGGAAAATAACGAGGCAAGCAGAGGCAAAACTACAACTCCCCTCAGGGCCTGAGCGCTCACGCTGTTGTTGATGCCAAGCTGGGCTGGAGAGCTGGGGCAGCGGGAGGCAGAGCTCGAGCAGGAGGCCTGGGGCAGGCCTCAGAGGGCCCCACATCCCGGGAGAGATTGTGCAGGCAAGGGGAGGCTTTGGCAGGGGTTAGAAGCTATAGCAGAGCACGCTTGCATCCCCAATATCGACTCTCACCGACACTCCGCTTTATTCTTAGAAGATAATGTTTCCCCAGCTGGGCACCATGCCCCAAGCCTGTAATCTCAGTACTTGGGAGGCTGAGACAGGAGGATAGCAGGTTCAAAGCCAGCCCCAGCAACTTAGCAAGACCTTGTTTCCAAATAAATTAAAAAAAAAGTTGGGTGTGGTGGTGCATACCTGCAATCCCAGTACTTGGGAGGCTGAGACAGGAAGACTATAGGTTCGAGGCCAGCCTCAGTCACTTAGTGAGGCCCTCAGCAACTGAGCAAGACCCTGTTTCAAAATAAAAAATAGAATAGGACTGAGGATGTAGCTCAGAGTAGAATACCCCTGGGTTTAATTCCCAGCACCAAACAAATTAGTTAATTAATTAATTAAATGCTCCTGGGTTTAATACCAGCACCCAAATTTTTTTTTAAAAAAAAACTGAAGTTTAAAAAGAAGATAATTCTTCCCCATGATTTCTACACTTGAGTTTTGACCTTAATTCTGTAGGCACACAGACAGACCCTAAGCCTCTTTATTAATGATGTTGTCATCTTGTTATAGGATTATGACATTCTGTGACCTGGAAGCTGGTCCTCTCCAAGATAGCCAGCTCCGGCTCCCATTCCTCATGGAACATGCCACCGAGACTCCTCACCGCAGCTCGCCTACTCTTGCTCTTTCTCTCTCCCACTTTTTCTCATTCTCTCTCTCTCTTCCCCTCTTTCCCTCTCTCTCCCTTGCATTTCCTCTCTCTCTCTCTCTCTCTCTCTCTCTCTCTCTCTCTCTCTCTCTCTCTCTCCCTCTCCCACTTTCTCTCTCTCTTTCCTTTTCCCTCTCTCTCCCTTGCACTCCCTCTTTCTCTCTCTCTCCCACTTTTTATCATTCATTCTCTTCCACTTTTCCTCTCTCTCTCTCTCTCTCTCTCTGTCTCTCTCTCTCTCTCTCTCTGTCTCTCTCTCTCCCTCCCTCCCTCCCTCTCTCTCTCTCTCCCTCTCTTTCCTTTTCTCTCTACTACTTTGCCTCCACTTCTCTTAGAATATGGAATTGGGGAATATAGAAGAAAAAGATCATATCTCTAAGGAGAAAATATATGATGGATATTAGAAAGGGGATGGAGGTGATCATAAAAGCTATCTGCTTGATTTAGTATTAAAGTTGGACCCACCGTTTTCTGGAGGCTGTGCAAAAATAAATACATAAATAAATAAAATAAAAGATTCTCAAGATGGATAAGGGTGTAGCAAAGGATTTCCAATCATGAATCATGAAAGATACTGCTAGCATAGAGGCATTAAGTGATGAGTCAGATAATACGCATTCCATATAGCTTTTAATGATTTCTTTTCTTTCGGAATAATATTGAGTTTATTGTGAATTTTTGCAAAGATGGAGGGAGTCTCCATATACCTATATATAGTTTCTCCTTTTGTTAACATCTGACATTGCCACGGTATATTTGTCAAGACTCAGATGCCAACATTCTCACATGACGATTACGAAACAGGCTTCATCTGGATTTCACTAGTTTTTCCATTAATGTCCTCTTACTAACCCAGGATACCAGGTAGCATTCAGCTGTCCTGTCTCCTCTGCTCCCCCACAGCTTCTCAGTCTTTCCTTGCTTTGATAGCCTTGGTATTCTTGAGAAGCACTGACCAGGTACCCCGCAGAATGTCCCCCAGTCCGGCATGGTCTAATGCTTTTCTCCTGATTGGACCAGGGGTGATGGGCTTTCAGAACTAATACTACAGAGACAAAGGGCCTTTCTCATCACACTACAAAGGTTCCTGATCTCCACATAACATAATTTTATTACAAAGCCAGAAAGTTATTCAATTTCTCCTTTCATTAAATGCAAATGTATCCTAAAACAACCAAATTTCACTTTTTCTTATTTCATTTCTATTTTATCAGACACATGCCAATATTGAACATGACCAATCTTACCGTCAACTAATAATCTCTCAGTCTTTTTCTTATTAAACCTCTTAAACCACAGCTCCCCCATCCAATTTTTCTGCCCTTGTTGTTGGGTTTTGGTCTGTTTATTTTTAATAAATATAGAAATGTACCTTTTCCCTGTTTAATTAATTTCCATGTTGGTTAGATCCACCACGATGGCCCCGTCTACCGCATCTTCCTGAACCTGGCCAGCCAGTGTTTGAACCTCCTCTCCAAGCCTCCTATCCTTCTTGATTTATGCCGTTCTTCACATTGGCAATAAAATTACAGAACAAGGCAGAGCTGAAGACACTAAGTCCCTCGCTCGCAAATCGAGAGCTTTGGACTTTGTCATGGACCAGTCGATGGCCAGAAGATATCCTCCCTTGCCACATGTCTGTCTTGGCTTGACTTGTTTACCCTCCACTGCCAAAAATGGCATAATCCAATCCCCGCCCCGAGTAATGAGGGTTAGAGGCAGAGCTGCCTAATTATCAACACATGCCTGAAATTACATTTCTTAGCATCGGTGTTTGGAGTGAATTTGTATCTGGGTCTCCAGTTTTGAAGGATTCCATTCATCCCACAAACATTTACTGAATAACCACTTTGGGTCAAATTTGCCTTCTATTTTTTTTTTCTTTCTTTCATTTATTGTTCAACATACAATCAGAACCATCTTAAGCTGACAAAGAAGAGGGAGCATTTAGCCTCTTGTGGGGGATCAAGATGGCCCCAGGGTGGGGTTCTAGGTACAGTTGCACCACCGTCTGCCTCTTGCTGGCAAACCTCCTGCAGCCATCTCTGGCTCCCTTGGCTTTGGGTCCCTCCCCTGCCTACAAATCACAGGCTGTGCACCACGGAATGCCATCACGAGGATTTGTTCAGCACTGGTCTTCCAATTGGGAATGATTTGGGAGAAGGAAGGAAGGAAGGAAGGAAGCCCATGGTGCTAGCAGTGCACTAGGTCCTTCATATAGAATCTACTCCAACTTGCCTGGTGAGTTAGGAATGCCACCCAGTTCACAGAAGAGGAGTCGGAGGCTGGAGTTACAAGGTGGAGACGGGGAAGTATGAGGTGGAGGCTGAGAGGTAGGAGGCCGAAACCAGGAGATCCGAGGTATGCCACCATGGTCCGGCTTCCTGGAGCACAGGA
This sequence comes from Graphiurus murinus, assembly GCA_004027655.1. Classification (NCBI taxonomy): domain Eukaryota; kingdom Metazoa; phylum Chordata; class Mammalia; order Rodentia; family Gliridae; genus Graphiurus; species Graphiurus murinus. Next base: position 12,738 of record PVLC010000721.1, read on the forward strand.
TGGAGGCTGGATTTAAATAGAGGTTTATGACTTCAGTGATTACAGTATTCCTCTTACTACATATTTTTTTTTCTTGCTTATTTTAATGTATTCTCCTTTACAAGATTTCATTCAAACAAAACTGCACTCAGGAGTTGGAAAGCTGAAAGCCTTTTTTGTTGTTGTTTTTGTTCATTTGTATTTGTTTTTTGATTTTTGGTATTGGGGACTGATCCCAGGGACATTTTACCTCAGATCTATATCCCCCAGTTCTTTTTATTTATTTTGGGGGTGGTACTAGGGATTGAACTCAGAGTCATCTACCTCCCAGCTATATCCCAGCCCTTATTTACTTATTTTATTTTTATTTTGAAACAGTATCACTAAGTTGCTAAGGTCTTGCTAAGTTGCTAGCCTTATACCTGTGACCTTCCTGTCTCGGCCTCCCAAGTACTGGGATTGTACTCTACTGCACTCAGTCCAAAAGCCTAATTTGAAAGTAAGTTCTTTAAGAAAATTACTGGAAAGGATGCCCTATCTCCCCTTCTGAGGAGGATCTAACTGCCTCTCCACACTTTCTTCCTTCTTGAATAAAGGGAAGGGCCTGGAAACAGGTGTGGAACCACAGCCTCTCAGGGCTTGAAGACCACAGCCCAGGGTGCAGGCAGTCAACTGACCCCGACCAGCAAGCTCGCTCTGGGGAGATGCAGAGGAGGGAGTTTGGCATTAAAGAAACCAGTGATAATGATTGTCTAGTTATCAGACATGACAGACAGGAAGGGCGAGCCTGCAGTGGGCCTGGAGAGATGGTACCCTGAATTGCCACTCTCTGAATGCTGAAGGTCTCCCCAGACATGGTCCCCAGACATGATAGACTTAACTGTGAAAAGAGGGGAGACAGGAGACGGGACCGTGTAAGATGTTCACATTATTGTCCGAGTGATTCTGTTTTCAAAGCCTCCTGGTGAACAAACCTCGAAGACTGATATCTGCTACCTAGAAGATTTGTAATAGCTGCAACTGATATGCTAAGGGTCTGTGATCGCTGGAATCTGGCTCAGCATTTTAGAGGTAATCTGTCTGCTCTCCTCATAAACTCTATGAAGAAGGCATTCTTCTCCCTAGTTTAATGATAAGAGACAGAAGCTTAGAGGAATGACATACTTTGCCCAGGGTTGCAAAATTGATAAGTGGTGTCAAAATTCCATCTTCTCGACACCAAGCCTGTGGAGCTTCCAATGGTCACCGTGAATGTGGTCATATTCAAATAAGTTATGATGGAAAGAGCATTCTGGTTCACAGCCTGTGGACACATCTACACACAAGCAGGAAAATATTAGTTATCTACACATTAATTATCTGAACTTCCGAGATATGTATGCTAGGTATGTAATAACTCCATCAGAATTATTCCTTAGACTACTTTACTCCCGACATACCCCACCAAACGCATCGATGGTGTACTCACTTGAGAAGAAAAAAGGTTCAGCAAGATACAAGAAGGAATGGTAAACGAGGCTGGAAACACAGAAAGTGAATCAAAGCCAACACCAACCGCATTCAACAGCAGTAACAAGGATAGCCAATAGGATTCAATTTATGAATGTCACTTTTTGGAAAATAATAGAGGATAGGAGCTACTCCCCATCTGAGGAGATTCCCTTTCTGAATATCATCCGGGTTGGAAAACTCAAACAGGTGCAAGACTTTATAGAGAAAATAACAGTGAATAAGATAAGATTAAAAAATAAGATATAAGCTAGAGAAAATAACAGTGAATAAGATAAGATAAAAAATAAGATATAAGCTGTGAAGTGCCTTAGATGTGGTTTTGTATGTCCTGAAACAAGATGAATTTTATAGATGAAGAAGACAATAATAAGATACAAGAAGTAGTTTTTTTTTTTTATTTCTTAAATCAGGAATGATCAGTACTTTATTAGTAATATCAAGGACAGCAGGCACTTTGCCTTTCTCATACCTACACCCTAGTTCCTAGGAGAAAGATATGGTGAGCTATAAAACGTGCCCTGGAGAAGTCATGTATTAATGTTCACTGTTGATGTCATTAAGACATGAACGCTGTAATCTCCCCAGTGGATCAACCTACTATAGTGGGTTTACTGGGCGATAACCTAGGCAGGTGTGGCGGGACTGGAGAAGGCGGGTCTTGAGTTGCGGCCTGAGGGACTGTGCTTGGTCTTTGAAACCTTCTGTTGGCTTACTCTCCCACTTCTGCCTCTACAATGTGAGGGCAGAGTCTTGCCCTCTCCCTCTCTCTGAGCTCTGCACACCTGGCCTCCCTGGACTGAACCTGAAATTTCCAAACACGGTGAGCTAATAAATCTCCCTTCCTCTAAACTGTGTGCTGCGTTGATTTGGATTAACCAGTGAGAATGTGGACCAAGACAGAGAGAACCTGTCACCGTCCATGCCAACAGATGTTTGTGACTGAACAGACTTAACAATACTACTTTCAAAGCGTTCTTCCGGGGATGATACACAGGTCACCTAGAGCTTTTAACTGTTGGCACCCCAACTTAAACAGGTGCGTGTTTCTGTTTAAAGTGATTTCATCAGGCAAAAAAAAAGTCATCCAGGTGCCCACGTGAGAGGTGACATCTATCTCCGTTGCTGAAAGAAGGAAGAGCCACTCCGTGTCTTCTGCCCACGTGTCTGGAAGGGCAATCTCCAACACCACGAGGCTGAAGACCAAGCCTCCAGCACGTGGCCCCCGAGGGACCCCGGGCTAATACCCTTGCTCTCCTCCTGGTGATCAGAGTGGGGCTTGTGCGAGAGAGAAAGGCCAGAAGGTCAGCGAGGCTGATACTCTGGTCCTGAATCCATGGAAACTTATATCGTGAAGCTTTCTCCACAATCACCATGGTTGCTCTGAGTGAGACACTGAACACTTCACCAGGGCTGCTCAGGGCTGGTTTCCTCGGGTCCAACACGCACAGCTGAACCGAATCCTGTGCTCACAGGGTCCTCAGGCTTGGTTGGCTCCTCTGCCATCACCTTCTTGAAATTTAGGACAAAGCACCCAGAATCCTCATTTCACACCGTCTCCCCTACAAAGTACACAGCAGCTCACTACCAAAGACAGGTCCAGCACGGTGGCTTCCCCCATAGACTCAGTCCAGGTCTCAACTTAGACGTGGGAGCAATAGTGCAGGTCCTGCAGTAACCCCTGCCCTTCCTTTGTCCATCCCTGCTGGCCCTGCAGGTTCTCCTTCTTTAATGTCCCCGTATCTCCTGCCCAGGGCCCCTCCAGGCAGGCAGGCAGACCTTGCTCAGCCTTCTGGGCTGGACAGCTTTTTCCCGCCCAGCTGCTTGCGGTTACCCAATCATGGAGGGGCCTCTCATCTTTGCATCGGTCCTGCTGCCCACCCACCCCCCATGCACACCTCAATCCTCTTTCCCTTTCGCTTCATCCAGCTCTCCTTTTTGGACCTTTGGTAGTTAATCAGCAGCACTTCCTCTTGGATATCTCCCCTGGCTCCCATGTCGGCTGAGTTATCCTTTGCTGTTTCCGTCTAAGCCCTCGACCTCCCACCGGTGCAGGGGCCTGTCCTCCTGGCTAGACCCTGAGCCTCCTTTGAGCCCTAGCACCTGGCAGGGAGACAGGGGAGTGTCACTGTCGTTGGGGTAAAGGACAGCAAGACTCTTCAGTGACCCTGCGTGGGTGCCAGAATAGCAGAAAGACCCCCCCAGAGAGGCACTTTGCTTCAAGTGCCTAAACTGAGCACGGCTCGAGAGCTGACCTCCCCTTGGCCCCCTTCCCGGAAGGGCAGCCATCTTTGCAGGCCTTCCCACCACTCAGGCTGCAGGCGGTTTCCCCTCTGGGGACCCCCGCCTCGGGATCCAGGACTCACAGGGTCTCCCTGCTGAACCGAGCCCTGCTCCTCATAGCCTTCTCAGCCTCCACCACGCACACAAGCTCCTTGGTCTTGCTTTCACCCACAGGCAGCTAGCTCCCGGAGCAAAGATCTCTTCTCGACTTCTGTACAACCCAACGTGCACTTCGAAAGCTCCAGAAACGCCATTAATTACAATAACAGTGACACTTTGTACTTTTATAGCCTCTTTCATCAGAAGATCTCTGAGTATTTAAAAAATATTATCTCATTAATCCTCACAACACCCTCGTGAGACAGCTGGCAGGTAAGCCTGCCCCCTGTTCATCAGGAAAGGGAAGGAAGGAGACAGGAAGATGATGTGGGAGAAGGGGCCAGATCCAAAAAGGGGCGGGAGCTCTCTGGCCTGGCCCTGAGCCTGCCGGCTCCTCTGGCATGGTGGAGGTGGTAGCCTGTGTGTTCTGAACACACATGTCCGCTCGCAGGGGGAAGCAGGCCTGCCGACGTGGAATCTGCGTTCAGGACATGAGTCCGAGTCATGACACCTTAGCAAATACTTTCAGGATGTTTGCTCCCATGAGTAAGACAGCGGGGTGGGGGGGTGGGGGGCGGGGTGTTTATCAGTAAGGCTTGTGAATCTTTCTCCCTAACTGTAGCCAAGAACTGTTGAAGCATCCAGCAAAGAGGAGAGAGTATAATCCTGTGTAGATCCCAAGCCACTTTCAACACCAGAAACACAAAGCAAGTGCCTGAGGAAAACATTTAAAAAAAAAATGTTAATTATGTCACCGACTGATGACTAGGGATTTTCGTTCCCACTGAGTCTTCCTTTCCATCCCAAACTCGGACCTGTGTGGGGTTTTGCCTCTGTACGGTCCAGATCTCTCATCTCATTTGACCCTCAGTGGTCCTGGGGGGGAATGGGCCTGGTGGTGCATGCCAGTACTTGGGAGGCTGAGATAGGAGGATCACAGGTTGGAGGCCAGTCTTGATAACTTAGTGAGACTCTGTTTCAAAATTTTAAAAAGTAAACTAAGCCAGGCGTGGTGATGCACGCTTGTAATCCCAGTACTTGGGAGGCTGAGACAGGAGGATCCAGTTTGCGGCCAGCCTCAGCTACCTAGTGAGGTACTCCGCAACTTAGTGAGACCCTGTTTCAAAATAAAGAGTAAAAAATGGGGCTGGGGGTGTAGCTCAGAGGTAGAATGCCCCTGAGTTCAATCCTAAGTTCCACCAAAAAAAAAAAGTAAAATAAAGCCAGGCTGGGGGTGTAGTTCAGGGGTAGAATGCCCCTGAGTTCAATCTTCAGTATCACACACATGCAGACACACACACACACACACACACACACACACACACACACACACTGAAGCCTGGATAGGGATCCATCGTTGCAGGATCACACCGGGCAGAGGCGGGAACAGCCTGTGCCTGAGTATTTTAAAGCACCTTGATCCCTCACCGCAGACCTCAGGTAGATGTTGGAGGGCATTAGAGAAAGTTCTGGCAAACCCCAGGCCTTTCGCCGGTGCTAAAGAGGTGAGCCGAGCTGGAGAAGCGTGCTCCCTGCCAAGGCAAGCCCGACCCTCGGCAAAAGGTTCCTCCTGCGACCCAGCAGGCGACAGGCAACAGAGAACAGGGCCCAGCAGCCTGGATGCCTGCACGATGCATAATAGATACCTGTCTGATATAATTAATTGTATTTTTCCTAAATTTAACATTGCCCGAAGGGGGAAATCGTTTCGCTTGGTAAAACGCTCCTTCCACACGGCTTCTCCGAGCCGGCCAGATTTAATTGCTGCGATAAAAACCACAAGAAAGACCAGGTTCCTCCTCAATCTATAACCACATCTACTGAAGAATAGCTTTAATCACCTTTGAAAGGGCGACCACAAGATAATTAAAGGGGAAGGGTGCTCGTTGGGAATTATCCAGAAATATCAAATCTCCGTTTATCTCAGAGTCCGACTTAAAATGTCTTGGCGGGGCTCGGCTCCCCCAGCCCCCAGCCGGTTCTAAGCCAAGCGCTTGGATTTTCCATTATTTAGTGGTGAGGAGAGCCGGCCTGCTTTACAAGTCTGTGTCCATTAACGGCTTGCGTGGAAGAGGGCGTCTACTGTCAGCCAACTGGGACCCACCTTCCTCTGCTCCCTGCCTGTGTGGCCTGGGGAAAGCGACAAGCATCTCTGATCCTCCTGCCAAATGCGAGGGCCACAGGACCATTCTGGCTGAACTCTCCATTCTGCAGAATTCCTTCCCCTTTCCAAGAACCAAACGAGAATGAAGAAGGACCTTGAGTTAATGGAGCAGGTTATGGGAGTAGCCCGGAGGAAGCCCGGTTGGCTTTCCCGGCTTGGTTTATTTTCTCCTTGCATTGATGCTCCTGCACGTGGCCAGGGGAAGGGATTCCAGGTCCAGGCCGGGAACCCTTGGAGGGGCATCCTAGCAGCCTGTTCATCCTGGGAGCAGAGGAGCATGGTTCCAGGCACAGATTCCCAGGCCTGGACACCTGGGGCGGGCCGGCTGTCCAGGAAGTGAGAGCCACCAGCCAGCCTGCCCCTCTCTCTCCTGTCCCCAAGGCTGCCCAAGCTCCTGGGGACAGAGGAGGAGCCTGCCCAGCCCGCAAACGCTTCCAATCTCTTCACTGAGAGGCGAGGAAGGGACTGGGGGAGGTGGGCAACTTGCTATCCCTTCCCTGGGAGGAGAGGGACGGACCAAGCTGAATGAATGAATGAATTAATTAATTAATTAATGTGTGTCCTGATTCATGGCTCCATCCATGGTCGCCCAAGTGTCCACCGCGCTTCTCCCCCCACCATCACTCAGAGGCCAACTCAGCTGACCTTAGTTCAACTCAACCCAAACCCCCACTGCAGGCTCTGGACAGCCCAGCCCTGGCCCCGTGGCCTCTCTTGTCCCCTTTGGCTGTCAGCACCCAAACAGCCCACCAGGCCTCTGTCCCTGCTCCCAGGGCAATACACAGTCACCGAGCCCAACCTCTGCCCGACTTGCAAGACACCCACTTGTGTCTCCTGTGGGAGGCTGAGCGCCCTCCCCTCCCAAGACACCCACGCCCAAACGCCCCGGAACCTGTGAATGAACGGGAATGAACGCTGCTCAGCGACTTCGCGGGTGTGAACAAGTGAAGTTTCTCCACACAGGAGCAGATCCCGGAGCATCCAGGAGACCCAGTGTAAACACGGTGTCCTTGTATGAGGGACACGGGGGAGCTGAGTCACAGAAGAAGCAAGGGGCTGGAGCGACACAGGCCCGGGGCCACCAGCTGGTTGAATGCAGGCACCTTGAGAAGTTGGGAAAGGAGGCCTGAGGAACCGGCCCTGCGGGGTCCCGGAGGTTAGACCTCTAACCCCGCCATGTGTGTGTGTGTGTGTGTGTGTGTGTGTGTGTTGGGGGGGGGGGTTCTGTGTCATTTATCACTGCAGCTCCCGAACAAGTCTCCAAAATTCAGGGACCTGTGCGCTTGTGCAACAGCCTGCAGTTCTTGGCTTTCAAAAGACAGCCCAAGCCGGGCGTGGTGGCGCACGCTCGTAATCTCAGCATTCTGGAGGCTGAGACCGGAGGATCCGGGTTCTCGGCCAGCCTCAGCTACCTAGTGAGGCCCTCTGCAACTTAGTGAGACTCGGTTTCAAAATAAAGAATAAAAAATAGGGCTGGGGGTGTAGCTCGGAGGTAGAATGCCCCTGAGTTCAATCCCCAGTACCCCCCCCCCCAAAAAAAAGGCAGCCCACCCACCCCTCCACCAGCCCTTTCCCCACCCTCCCCCAGACACAATCGGAGGCACTGTTGGTGGTGGAGAAGGTGGCCCCTGCCACAGTGCTCCAGCCCCTGCCCCTGCTGGGTTATTTTTCTCTTGTGACCAGAGCGTGGGGAGGTCTAATGCGGTCACTGAAGTCAATCACATCTTGGACATCTTGGTAGTTCTCAAAATTCTCCCTTCATGGGGCCACAGAGGCTGCTTTGATATCATAAGTCATATTTACACCCAATCCTTTTTTTTTAAGATACTACCATTATTTTACTTTATTTTTCAAAAATAAACCAATTTAGCCAGGCGTGGTGGCTCACACTTGCAATCCCAGTACTTGGGAGGCTGAGACAGGAGGATCCGGGTTCACTGCCAGCCTCAGCTACCTAGTGAGGCCCTCTGCAACTTAGTGAGACCCTGTTTCAAAATAAAGAATAAAAAATAGGACTGGGGGTGTAGCTCGGAGGTAGAAACCCCTGGGTTCAATCCTCAGTACTACAATAATAATAATAATAATAATAATAATAATAATAATAATAATAATAAACCAATGTTATAATTTTCATTGAAATCACAGTTCCATAAAGAATACCGAAAAAATTCAGAATTTTTCCCACTTGTTAAAACTTGTCTTAGTGACTAAGTCTTTAAAATAAGTAGTATATATAATATTTATAATAGACGCATATGTGAATTTGTTTCTAATGTTTAGGTGTTTACTCCTGAGACATGTCTCTGGGGAAACTGCGGGTGGGAAATTTGTTGTCATTTAGAATCTAAGCACTTAGGACTTTCCCTCATATTTTCTAGCCCACACTCTGAACGGGCTGTCTCTTATACACTTGTCGTCATACAAGAGCATCTTCTCAATAGGAAGCAAAAGAGACTTAAGTCAAATGAGGGGAGAGAGCAGTACGTCCATCCTTTTTATCAGAAAAGCAAGAATTTTCCCCAGAGCCCTCAGAACTGTCTTACTTTTGGGTCTCAGAGGACGGAACTGGGTCCCATGATCAACCCTGGTCTTCCGGGGAGCTGAGAAATAACAGTGTTTTGCTGAGGCCAAATGGGGTCCCAGGCCTTGATACGCAGGTGTGGCAAAGAGTGTCAATTTCCCTTCTCAAGAGAAAGCGTGTTGGGTGTGCTGGGGTGGTGGACACGTCGGTGCCGCCCGGTGACAGCTTCTGTCTCCTCCACACACACCAGCCAGCACCCATGCCGCTGGGCGGGAGGAGCGAGCGGTAGCCGCAGGCCTCCACCGAGGGCCAGTGGGAGATGGTCATCCAGTCTCCGAGCCCTTCCCTCCCCAGGTGAGATCCCGCGCAGGCGCGCTCTGCTCGTCTCCAGGGGGCCCTGGCCGGCTTAGCCTCTGCGCATCCACAGCCATAACTCAGCAACAGTAATCAGCAATCTATCACTTCTTCACAGGACGCCTCGGCTCTGCACCCCGCCCAGAGGTCTCCTCGGATCACGTCCCGAACAATCTACCTGCACACAGCACTCTGGGGGACATGCTGGGACCCCAGGAAAGACAGCTAGTAGGGGAACTTCTCATTTTCTCAAAAGACCCATCCTCCTTCAGGAATGGAAGCATCGGACACCTTCCCAAAGGAATTCCTCAGCAGAGGTGGGGATTCTGTCTCATGGTCCTTTTGTATAAAGTGCCTGAAAGGTAGGCTCAGGTATTACGCATGCGCGTGCACTTGTCTATCAAGTAGCCACTGAGGGGTCGAGGGGAACAGACTCTGCCTCAGACCTCAGGCAGCAATGCAGCAGAAAGAGGAAAGGGAGGCAGGTTGCAGGACAGGGCCTCACAGGGAGCTCTTCTAAAAGGATGAGTAGAATAAGGACAAATCCCAGTACTTGGGAGGCTGAGACAGGAGGATCACAGGTTTGAGGCCCCAGCACGCAGAAACTTAGCAAGACCCTGTCTCAAAAACTAAAAAATAAAATAAAATCCACCTGGAGCCGGGCATGGTGGCACACACTTGTAACCCCAGCATGTGGGAAGCTGAGACCGGAGGATCCGGATTCGCGGCCAGCCTCAGCTACCTAGTGAGGCCCTCCGCAACTTAGTGAGACCCTGTTTCAAAATAAAAAATAAAAAATAGGGCTGGGGGTATAGCTCGGAGGTAGAATGCCCCTGAGATCAATCCCCAGTACCGAAAAAAAAAAAAAAAAAATCCACGTGGGCTGTCTATCTCAGAGGTAAAATGTCCTACAGTATAATCCTCAGTACCAAAAACGAAAAGAGGAATGACAGAGAGACCACAGGGGGAGACCTGGTAGATAGTGAATGATCTTAGAGTAGTGATAGAGTCGGGCATGCATCCGGGAGGAAGGCTTACCTAAGGAAGAGATGTCCTTTTGAAGACCCAAACCCCTTCCCAAGGTCTCATCCTTTTTTTCCCCTTTTTTTGCAGTACTGGGATTGAACCCAGCGGTGTTTTACCTCCAAACTACACCCCCAGCCCCATTTTTTATTCTTTACCTTGAAACAGGGTCTCACTAAGTTGCAGAGAGCCTCACTAAGTAGCTGAGGCTGGCCACGAACCCAGATTCTCCAGTCTCAGCCTCCCTAGTACTGGGATTACAAGCGTGCGCCACCACACCCAGCTTCCCGGGCATTTTTTATACAGCAAGGGAGCTGTGAAGGGTCTTTAAATGTTTACAGTTGTAAATTATTCAATTCATTAATCCATGGCAGCTGAATGAGGCCTGCAAATTCTAAAGTGTTTATCTGGCCCAGTATAGAAAACTGTCTTCAACCACTGATCCAGTTGGCCATACTATTATTTTTACATCTGTAGGGTTTATAGCACTTGTATTCTCTTCCGTGATGGTGATCCCTGCATGTTTTTTACTATTAATCCAACGTCTCGCTGATCAACACTCACCACCAGACCTCTCTCCTCCGTGATTTCTCCGTTCTCAGTTATTGGTTAATTGAAGTTAACTGTCCATTTTCTTTTGAGAAAGGCACTCCCTGTGATTTCTCCTGCTAATTGATAGTCCATTTTCTTTGCTTGTTTATATCATTATAAACATTATATCATTATTCTTAAGGAGAGAAACCAACCCCAGCCTTCAAGTGCCCAGTAGTCAAATCCAGGGCAGACGTCCTTTCCTTCGGAACTTTCTCCACTAACCTTCTCTCTGTCATGGGCCTTGACTGCCATGCCAGTGGTATTATACAATCTTCCACCTATCTTTTAGTTTTCTAGGTTTTGACATCATTTCTCCTCCAAGTCTCCCAGAAAGCTATTGCCCATCTTGTTTCATATTTTAGAAGAGCTACCCACTGCATTTGTACCTGAAACATAGCATAGCTGGGTATAAAATTCCTATTCACATCTCCTGTCATTTAAACCCCAGGATACTGCTCCATCTTGGATGTGGCATAAAATTGAGGGGGAAAACCCAAAACTTGAATTTTTTTTCCCATTCCTGCTTAGATGTCTGAAGAATTTTTCTTACTTTCAATACTCAATAAATTAAAGAGAATGTATCTCGGTGTCAAATATTCTGTGTTAACTGTTTGGAAGACAAAGTGATCTTCTAATATAAATGAATCTCTTCCTTCTTTTCAGGGAAATTTTTCTTTTAATGGTATGGTGTCAATGTTTCTTTCGGGCCACAGATTTGTCATATTATATGTTACATGTCATATGTCATACATGTCATGCTATGTTGGTGTTATATTAGTCTATCCTCAGTGACGTGAGTGTGTGTGTGTGTGTGTGTGTGTGTGTGTGTGTGTGTGTGTCTGAGAATTGGACCCAGGGACATTCTACTTCCACACTACACCCTCAGCCTTATTTTGCTTTTTTAGTTTGTAACGGGGTCTCGCCAAGTTGCTGAGGGTCTCACCAAGTTGTTGAGGCTTACCATGAACCTGTCTCAGCCTCCCAAGTGCCGGGATTACAGATGTGCACCACCATGCCTGGCTCATCAGTGGCTATTACCTTTTCTCTGATTGATTCCGTTTCTCTGCCTGTCTCCTCTGTGTTCATTTTGATTATTTCAAGCATTTCCCCCATGTCAGTAACTCAGTATTTCAACCATATTATTCTGTGCTTTGTTGCTTACAATTTATTGATTGATTCTGGTATCGCCTTATTCCCGCCTTCAAGTTGTTTCCTTAACCCTATCATATCATTTTGTTCTCATCTTGTGATTTTTATTGACACACAACTAAGTTCCTGTTTTACAAAACATGTGATCATATTATAGTCTCCTAGAGCCTGAAGCGATTACTGGGGATTTTCTTCAGTTCCTGGGACCATATCTTCTTTGGGATTGTGCTCTTCCTCTATATGTTACACATGATGTTCTTTAATGTTTCTAATACTTGTATTCTGATATGATATACCTATACAGGGGCTTAATTATTTCTTCTTATCTAATGTATGCTAAACAAATGTCTGTGCAGACCTTGTTTATGATAGAGAACTTGCTGTTGATGCTGGGATACACTCCTTCCTCTGAGATCCTGGCAGATGTGTGCAAATAGCTATCCCACCCCATAAAAGTTATACTGCATTTTGTGTGGTGCTGGGGATTGAACCCAGGAGCAGTCTACCTCCAAGCTACACCCTCAGCCCATTTTATTTGTCTTTATTATTTGGAAACAGGATCTCACCAAGTAGCTGAGAGCCTCACTCATCACTAAGTCTGGCTTTGAACCTGCGATCCTCCTGTCTCAGCCTCCCAAATACTAGGACTACAGGCGTGTGCCACCACACCTGGCTTACACTAGGTTTTGATGGCCAGGTGGAGACAAGTTTTCTAACTCCAGAAAGCGCTGAGGAAACAGTAAAAGCGCCAGCTCCTCCCCACGTCAACCTTGACTGACATAGGATGGTGGGGCTGAAAGGAAGCTCAGTTCATCTTGCCTGACTCGTCCACGGGTGCTCAGGCCTTCTCGTCCCTGCGAGGGCAGGTGAGCATTTGGACTGCTCATCTTCTCATCCCTGTGTTTTAGGGGGGGCTTGGGATGAGCACAGGGATAGTCATCTCTCACTCTTCTCGCCCTGCACGGGTGTGTGCTTGCGGTGGGATAGCTGGACACAGGCTGAGCAGACAGCCCGGGGCCTGGGTGGACTTCTCTCTAGAAGCACCAGGAGGGACTAACATGGAAATCCATGTGCATGTTGAGTGTCTTCTAAACACCCCCTGAAGAGGAAGAATTGTGTGCGTGTCATCTCTGTCTTCAAAATGCACAAGTGAGGCCTGAAACCAAGTTAAAGAGTCTGGCTAATAAGGGTGTGTTTCTCCAGCCGGCCCGACCTCTCTCCTTCAGTCCAGGCTCTGCCTCCTAGTCCATTTCTCTGTGTGGATGTTTAATAGCTTAACATGTATAAGGCTAAACTCTGATCTCCCCACCCAGACGTGCTCCTGTCCTGAAGCAACAGAGAGCTGCAGGACTCACGAATGTCTGGCTCATCTCCCCTTCTAGGCACACAGTTTGTCTCCTCCTCTCCTCTCTTTACAGTTAGGCAGGGTGCTCACCTGCCAGTGTGCTGACCATAGAAGATATGTGTGCTCTTTTTCAGCTGGAGCAAAGAGAGGGTACAGGGCTTCTATCCCTTGACCTGTCTTCCTAGACAGTGACTGGGAAGGCCACGTGCCTCTCGGATGGTACAGCCACCAGCACTGGAAACATACCATAAACTAAAACCAACCCTTTGTTGTATGAAGGCCCTGAGATGTGGGGGCTTACTTGTTACTGCAGTATCACCTGTCTTGTGCTGACTAATACATCCTGACACATGTCAGGAACCATGGCTGAGTCCTATCAGAGCCACCTCCATGGCATTTTCCAGATCACTCTTCACTATCTCCATTCCTTCCACCCTGGTCAAACCACCAGCTGCCGTCCATGGGAAGACGAAGACGGTAGCAGTTCCCTAACTGATCTCTCTGCTTCCCCTCCTTCATCTCCACAGAGAAGCAAGAGAAGCCTTTAAAAGGGTTTACCATTCCTATCATTTCCTTGCTTACTGTGACCCGCTGTCTGAGAACAAATCCAAATTGCCTCCTGTAGCCTACCAGGCCCTGTGCATCTCGGCTCTGCATGGCTTCTCCAGCCCCACCTACGACAACTGCTCCACCTACCTCCTGGGTGCCACCCACCTCTGGGCCTTTGCACCAGTGGCTCCTGATATCTGCGGACCCCTTGCTCCCAGCTCTGCTTGGCAAGATCTCATCGTCTCTTCTGAGCTATTTTCCCCCTCATCAGAAGCCTTCCCTGGTCCCCTTTGCTAAACCAATGTCCTCCTCCCAGGTACATTCATTGCATTGCGTAATTTGATTATCTTCACAAAACTTGCCACCAACCAAAGCCGCCTTTCTGTGCATACCATGTGGTTTTCGACTCTGTCTCTACTGAAATGAGCGTCCACCAGCCCCCTCCGAATACCTAGAAAAAGCCTCAGCACATAGCACCGTCCCAAAACATCCAGGTGTGGTGGTGCATACCTGTAATCCCAGTACTTGGGCAGCTGAGACAAGAGAATTGCAGGTTCGCAGCCAGCCTCAGAAACTTAGTGAGGCTCTTAGCAACTTATCGAGACCCTGTTTCCAAATAAACAATAAAATAGGGCTGGGGTGTAGCTCAGAGCCCAAATGCCCCTGGGTTCAATCCCCCTGCACCAAAGAAAAAGAAAATCCCCAAGGCATTGCTTCTTGGGCTTTTGGCTAAGATCAAGTGTAGAAAAGTCCCAAGACTTGGTCAGGGGGTGACAGTAATTGAAGAAACCCACCCAGGGAAGGCTGCGGGCAGAGAAAAGAAAGTGGCCGGTGCAGCCGGAGATTGGAGCAAACTTCTACAAAGAGGCATCACGTTACGATTCTAGTCCCTCATCTAGAATGGAAAAGAGAAAGGTGAAGGAGAGGAGGGAGAACAGGAAGAGAATAAAATGGCTTTGTTCACTACCCCGTTAGGGTGCCTCTCATGCCTGACAAATAATGAATTAGAGAGAGATCAGAACATCCGAGACCAAAACAGTCATTAACCGCCACTCCCCCCAAACATGCCGCTGCCAGCAGCCAGCAGCCAGCCCAGACAGTCCAGAGAGGAGACAACAGGACAGGCCCTTTGAGCAGCCCGGTGATTAAGAGCTCCAGACGCGGGGGGAGAGCACGCGCACAGCTCAACTCAAACATTCGTGCTGAAATGTAAAAAAACAATTATGACATTCAATTATTCCATTAAGTGAAATTAACCATTCTCCTCGTTCTTTGAAAAGACCAAAAAGAAAGCACAGATCTGAATAATTAGGTCGGGGGAAGAATTGTGAAGAAAGGATGTCTAGACTTTTATTTTCATTTGAAAGTAGGAGGGAGGCTTTGCATCGAGGGCCCTGTGTGTGTGTGTGAGAGTGTGTGTGCGGGTGTGTGCATGTGTGTGTATGCATACGTGTGTGTGCATGTGTCTATGCATATGTGTGTGCATGCATATGTGTGTTGCATGTGTGTGTGCATGTGTGCGCGCGCATGTGTGTGCATACGTGTGTGATGTGTGTGTGTGTGAGAGAGAGTGAGTGTGTGTGCGGGTGTGTGCATGTGTGTGTATGCATACGTGTGTGTGCATGTGTCTATGCATATGTGTGTGCATGCATATGTGCGTGCATGTGTGTGTGTTGCATGTGTGTGCGTGTGTGCGCGCGCATGTGTGCGCATACGTGTGTGACGTGTGTGTGTGTGTGTGTGTGTGTGTGTGTGTCCGCTTACTCTGAGAACGCCTTTGAATTCCCCGGGGTGGTCAGACCCCAGGCTCGCCCCGGCAGGTACGGCCAAGTCCGGATCAAGGAGTGGTATTCCCGCTTTGATGTTTACTGTCACGCTCTGCTGCTTGGGGATCTCCCTGGCTGCCAGCAAGTCTGTTGTCCTGGGAGACCAGGTAAACGAGGCTGGACGCAGACCCTGCCTCCAAGTCCCCGTGGCACCCGCAGAGCAGAGATGGAGCTGGAGGCGTCGCCCTCCACTCAAGTTCCCCAAGTTGGGCTCCTGGTAGACAACAGCTGAGGCTCCCGCCCCAGTGGCAGATCCACCGAGGATGCACACAGTCTAGGTGTGTGCTCTCGGGCACGTGCACGCGTGGTCCCTGTGCAGAGAGGGAGCAACCTCGAGTGGAAGCCAAGGGCCACCTCTAAGCCCCAGTGTGCTGGTCACCAGGAGTCCCATGTCCATAGCTAAGCCGGCCCAGGAACCGCCTGGCCAGGTGGTGTGGGAGTCAGTTCTCCTGCCCAGCATCTGACCTCCCACCCCGGCTTCCTCCAAGAACTGACAGACCCGTGTTCATGCTGTGACCCAGAGCCTGCAAATATCAAGTATCAGCACCACCCGGGGTTTTTCATTCCTTCGTTTTGTATCTTTGCATTGTCTGTTGAGCGGCCCATTTCTCCAAGGATACTTGGGACCTCAAGCTTGCTAATTCGTGGTAAAGGACTCTGCAGTTTGCTCTGAAAGTCCCCCCTGAGAAAGGGCCAGAAGTATACAGCACTAAACTGTGTCCTGGTCATTCCTTTAAAGCAACTTAAAAAAAAAAAAGTTTTAATAGTTAAAACTTGTAGTAAAATACACATAAGATTTACCACTTTCGATTTTTTTTTTTTAATGTACAGAGCAGTGGCGTGACACCTTCATGTTATGGTGTGACCATGACCACCAGAACGCTCCTCATCCTTCTGAAGTGGAATGCAATACCCAGTAAACATTAACGCTCCGTTTTTCCTTCCCCCAGGCCCTAGAAGCAACCATTCTACTCTACCTAGGAACTCAACTACTCTAGGGACTGTCTGTAAGTGGAATCCTGTGGAATATGCCTTTTTGTTACTGGATTATTTCTCTTAGTATAATCCTTCAAGGTTCATCTATTATTTAGGGTATTTCAGAATTTCTTTCCTTTTTTAAAGCTAAGTAATGTTCCATTTCATGTGTATTTATCTTATCTATTCATCCATCACTAGATCCTTGGGTTGCTTCCACCTTTATGGCTCTCATGAATAATGCTGCGATAAACACAAGTGTGCAATCTGTCCAAGTCCCTGTTTTCAATTATTTTGAGTACTAGTAGAGCTTTCAAAGGAGAAATTAAGCCAGACATGGTGGTGCACACCCATAATTGCAGTACTTGGGAGGCTGAGACAGTAGGATCGCAGGTTTAAGGGCAATGCCCCTAACTTAGCAAGACCCTGTTTCAAAATGAAAAATAAAATAGGATGGGGGTGTGGCTAAGTGATAGAACACCCCTAGTGTTCCACATCACAAAAAAAGAAGAAATTAATAAAAGCATCATTTACAGAAAGCAAGTTTCCTTGAGTATATTCAGCTAGTGCAGTGTCTTAGAAAGCCAAGGTTCTTCATGTTCAAACAAAACATGAATTAAAATTTGGCAGTAACCCTTAAAAGAATCTTCTTATTTTGTTGGCTTTTAATTGTAGCATTTTTCTTTTTGATTACCACATTAGTGGCTGTGGAGCGCCCGGTGATATTCCAATACATACATATGATGTGTATGGAGCAAATCAGCGTTTGGAGACGTCGAGCTCCTCCCCTCCAATTCTTCCTAAACATACTGAGTTGTCGCCAAGCAACGTGTTCTTCCTGTCGGACTCTAGTTGGATGGCCATTGTCCAGTCCCTTAGGTCCCCATCTTTTCTAGCTTCTAGTAATCACCAGTCTACCTCTTCTACTTTGAGATGGACTGGTTTTGTAGCTTCTGCATAGGAGAGGAAATAATGCAGTGTTTGTCTTTGTATGTGTTTCTTAGTTCAGGTAACATAATGTTCTCTCTCCAGTTCCATTCATTTTGCCATGAATGATGGGATCCTATTCCTTTTTATGATTGAATAATATGCCATTGAAGCCGGGCATGGTGGCGCACGCTTGTAATCCCAGCATTCGGGAGGCTGAGACCAGAGGATCCGGGTTCGAGGCCAGCCTCAGCTACCTAGTGAGGTACTCTGCAACTTAGTGAGACTCAGTTTCAAAATAAAGAATAAAAAATAGGGCTGGGGGTATAGCTCGGAGGTAGAATGCCCCTGAGTTCAATCCCCAGTACCGCAAAAAAAAAAAAAAATGCCATTGAGTGTGTGTGTGTGTGTGTGTGTGTGTGTGTGTGTGTATATGCATACATGACTTAAAATTTGGCTGTAACATTATATATATGTACATATATCCCACATATTCTCTATCTGTTCATCCCTTGGTGGACACCTTGGCTGATTCTATAGCATGGCTATGTAAATACTGGTGGGAAAAAAATCATGCTGATACAGTTATCGCTTTGGTAAGCTGATTTAAATTCTTTAGATAAACTGGGCATGGTGGCACTTGCCTGTAATCCCAGTATTTGGGAGGCTGAGACAGGAGGATCACAGACTTGAGGCCAGCCTCAGAAACTTAGGGAGATGCTTAGCAACTTAGTGAGACCCTGCTTCTAAATAAAAATGAAATAGGGCTGGGGGTGTAGCTCAGAGGTAGAATGCCCCTGAGTTCAGTCCCTAGAACCACACACACACACACACACACACACACACACACACAAATTATTTAAATAAATACTCAGAAATAGGATATATCTACATATAGTAGGTTTTTCTTTTCTTTTTCTTTTTTTTTTTTTTAGGTACTGGGGATGGAACCCAGGGACATTCTACCTCTGAGCTACAGCCCCAGCCCTATTTTTTTATTCGTTTTATTTTGAAACAGGGTCTCACTAAGTTGTGGAGGGCCTCACCAAGCAACTGAGCTGACTGGGAACCCGTATCCTCCGGTCTCAGCCTCCCAAATGCTGGGATTACAAGTGTGTGCCACCACACCTGGCTGGTTTTTCATTTTTTGATGAACCCCTCCATACTATTTTCCATAATGGCTGTACAAATTTATATTCCCACCAGCAGTGTATAAGAGTCCTTTATTTCTTTACAACTTCACCAGCATTTTTTTTTTCTGGATCTGCCACAACTAAAACTTCTCATTGTGTTTTTTCATTTTCATTTGCCTGATAGCTGGTGATGATGGGCATTTTTTTAATATACTTATTGGGCATTCATATTTCTTCTTTTGAAAAAATTGTATTCAAATTATTGACCTGTTTTTTTAATTGTATTACTTTTTGGTTGAGTGTTTTGTTTTTGTTTTTGTTTTTTAGTTCTTTATATGTTCTCTATATCAAGCTCTTGTCAGATGAATAGTCTGCAGGTATTTCCTCCCATTCCATGGACCGTCTCTCCACTCAGATGGCTGCTCAACTTGATTGGTGGCATCCTTTGCTGTGCAGATGCTTCCTAGTTTGATATCAACCCTTTTGTCTCTTCTTGCTTTCATTGCCTGTGCTTCCCACGTCTGATCCACAAAAACCATTACCTATACCAGTGTCTTGAAGCGTTTCCCCTATGTTTTCTTCTAGTAGTTTCATGTCTTGCATTTCAGTCTTTGATCCATTTTGCATTGATGTCTACACATGGTGAGAGAGGGGTCAAGTTTCACTTTTCTGCATGCGGATACACAGTTTTCCCAGAACCATTTATTGAAGAGGCTGTCCTTTCTCCAAAGTCTGTTTTTGAGGCCTTTGTTAAGAAACAATTAGCTTAAAGTGTTTTCAGTTCAGGTAGACTCTTTAACCCTTTCTAAGATTCACTTTCTTGACAAGAAAAATGGAAAAATATATCCTTTCCAAGTTGGAAAGGTGGTTCTGAGGGTCAGATGGATGAATACCAGCCCCAAGAAGGCAGAAGAGGAATCTGCCTCCTCTCAGCCCTGGCTAAGTGGGCCCTTAATAAAAACCACTCCGATGAGTCAATGTGAAAATGAATAGGCACCTTGCACAGTGCCCATGAGTCAATGTACAAGTGGGCAGGTACAACTCACCTGCAATGCCCATGAGTCAATGCACAGTGGACAGCTATGGCTCACCTTGAGCAGTGCCCATGAGTCAATGTACAAGTGGACAGACACAATTCACTTCACACAGAGCAGGTTACATAAGCAGGCCTCAGCAACATGCTGGTTTTTGGTGCAGGACGATCTGTCTCCTGTCTTCACCTCGATTTCCTCTCTGGCATCCCTGTTCCACGGCTAAGAACCTCGGGATGACCTTGGCCCACCAGGGGAGTCTCCTTAGTGTCAGGTCAGCTGATCCAGAACTTAACTCTACCCACAGTCTTAATCCCCCCTGGAGCACACACGTGACAGGGTCACCGGTCCCAGGGACTGGGACCAGGACATCTTTAAGGGGCCACGATTCTGCCGACTATACCATGCACCCCACGACCACTCTCACGCACACCTCCCTGAGAAATCCAAAGAACCTGATGAGACTATGTTAGGTTTTGCTGAGCCCAAAGCATTTGGCAATGAATGGGGACTTCTGACACACCCGTCCTGGCCCCCTTCGCCCTCAGATTTCTTTCTTCACAGTGACACAAATGGCAGCACTCAGGAAAATATGCCCTGGTCACCTGCACCCTCTGGCCAGCCCCTCTGGCCGGGTTCCAGAGCTGAGTCGGGAAGCACTCAGGGAGGGGACTCTTCAGTGCATCTGAGCCAGCCAAGAAGGGCATCCAGAACTGCCTGCGTCTCTCCCGAGGCGCCCAGAGGCCAGGCTCCAACCTAGCAGGGGACTTGAGGCTTGGTAGATGCAGTGTCAGGAAATCTGAGGAAATGCCCGAAATCCCATCAGGCTGAAGACATGAGGGTCCTGAGAGAGAGAGGATTGTGGAGCCCCTCGCCCATCCAAGCAAAGAAAGTCTCCAAACGAGAAAGCTTTACAGGCTGTGGACGTGTCTGGGTAGGAACCATGATCCTCAAGGACACTGCAGCCGGGGACTCAGAAGGACTGAACACATGGCGCCTGGCACATGGAACTGGAGGGCAATCGATCAAGTTGCAGCAATGGAGCGGGGTCAGAGCTTGCAGAGGCACAGGCCTGGCCACCCAGTCTCATGAGAGGAATGGAGAGGGAGGAGTTTCCAGCCCAGGATGCAGGAGACACAAGTCCAGTTCCAAGATCTGAAGTCCAAGGGGCTGGAGAGTGAGGAGCGAAAGCAGAGTGGGAGCCTGACATGGTATTGCAGCCCTGTAATCCCAGTATCTGGGAGGCTGAGACAGGAGGATCGCAGGTTCAAGGCCAGCCCCAGCAATTTAGCAAGACTCTGTTTCAAAATTTTTTTAAAAAGGGGGGGTTTGGGGGTGTAGCTTGCAAGTAGAATGCGTGCCTGGGCTCAATCCCCAGTTACCAATAAATAAATAAAAGAAAGCAGAGCAGAGAGTGAGCAGAGGGAACCCTGCAGACTTCATAGACGGGAGGTGGTGCCCAGGGCTAGGCTGATTTTTTTTTTTTTTCTCTTCTGAGCTCCAGCACATCAGTACGTGGGTGGGCTGGTCCCACTTAGAGGGGCCTGTGACAGGAAGGACAATTTTCCCCACAGCTGGAGACTCTTGGCACGCTGGAATTCAATCCCCAGTTGAATGGGTGGTCTGCCCCCCCAGCCCCTCCTGCCCGGCTTCCTATGTTGGACTATGTCTCCACCACTCCGTATCCATCCGCCACACAACATTCCCTCTGCTGCTTAAATTAGCACATGAGAAATATCTGGAGATAGAAATCACAGTTCACTTAACACTAATTATTTCCCTGGAAATGAAGATTAATATTGAACTTGTTACTTGCAGTGAAAAGAGTAAACACACCCAGCACACACCCCTCCGCATGAACGTGCAGATCCCGTCCCGCAGACGCGTCAGATGGACACAACGAGCAGCCCTGGTGGCCCGACGTTTCCAAGTCGGTCCTTTGGGACAGAGTCCAGGAACGTGGGGACATTCGAGACTGGCCCCACGGGTAGAGATTCGTGGTGGAGGAGAGAGGAGTCCCAGGTCAAGAGGTGATCTCCAGGCTCCCATGGTCCCCAGAAATGTGTCCAATCCTTTCCAAAGGACAAAGGGGGCTGGCTCTCCTGTCCCTGTGTCCCCAGCAGCCCTGTTCACACGGTGGGAGACTGAGCAAAGGGACAGGGGACAAATGAATGAACGATGAGGAACTGAGTCAAGACAGTAGCTGCCTAAGCAGCTCACAGGACACCAAGAAGGAGCCGGGGCCCTGGTGCCCAGTGCGTCCTCAGGCTGGACCACCATGGCTCCTTCCCTGGGGAGCGACCATCTGGGCAGGCTTCCTGGAGGCGGCAGTATTGAAGACAGGCAGCACTTAAGAGGAGAAGGCTGTTCCCACAGAAGTCAGGAGAGCTCAGGTCTGAAAGGAGAAAAGTCTGCCCAATGGCTAAAGAATGAGATATGTGTGTGTGTGTGTGTGTGTGTGAGCGTGCATGTGTGTGTGAGGGTGTGTATATATATATATATATATATATATATATATATATATATATATATATGTGCATGTGTGCACAGGAATATCCTCATGTTGTATGTGCATGTTTCTTTGTGTGTTGTGTGTATACTGTGTGTGAGTATGCATCTGTGTGTGTGCCGCGTTTTCTCTCTGGCAGGAGCCAAAGGAATCCGGCAGGGCAGTACCAACCGCATTCGTGCGGTAAGCTCGGGGATTTGCGAAGCACTTCACACCATTAGCGTGGGGAATCTCGAAGTGGCTCTACGTGGTGGGTACTCGCCCCATTATAGATCAAGGAACCCGGCAGGCAGGCAGGGAGGTAAAATAAATTGCCGAGAGCCCCAGAGAGGAAGAGTCAGCAGGCAGGAATGTGAACCGGGGCCCCCTGAGCCCGCAGTGCAGCCCTTCCCCCCAAGGCACCAGAGAGAGGGGAGAGGTGCTTTGTGCCCCATCCGAGAAGAAGCCAGCGTCCGAACTGGCAGCCTCTCTCCATCCTGCCGGTGAGTCCCACAAGGATCCCGGTGAGCACAGGAGAGTGAGCCCTGAGCTGCTCCTAGTGAAAACCGGGCCAGGAATTCCGTAGCCAGCGTTAAGAAGACGAGAACTAGAATGTGGATCCTACATGTCAGGTGTGCAATCACTGCTTCATCCTCTGACGGCTTAAGCATTGGCGTCCCCAAGTTATTCTGCCAAACTACCAAGCTATGGCATAACTGGGCAGGAGATATGACTGTCATTCTAGTGCAGACTAGAAAGCTACAGCTGTCTCTCCCTGCTGGGCAGTCGCTGCAGGCGTGAGGCGCACCCCTGTTCTCTGGTCTCCTGCTAGCTCAGGGAGGGGAGCAGCCGGTCCACGGAGGCTACTGATCTGTTTCCAGGAGCCAAGTTGAAAGATGAAGGGGGCGGCCCATCCCCTCACTCTGAGCCCACCGGGGCACAGCTGGGGAGATCGGAACAGAGTGCAAGATTTCCAGCTCAGCCCCCCGCTAGCTCGGAGACCACAGACAGAGCTGAGCGGGAGGAGACAGCTGAGTGAACTGTCAGCTCCGCTAGGATGTGCTGGGTAACCTGGCGCATCCCGTAACCCGCCATCCTCGGCCACTTCATCAGCCACAGGGGAATCTTCACCTTGCAGAGGTGCAGAGGGGTGGGGGAAGCAGGTGCCAAGGGCCTGGCGGGCTGTGCGTACCTGTAAACACTTAGTCTGCTTGGGGAGTTGAGGCCCTCTACAAGTCCCCAAGGTGCTCAACATCGCAGGCAGGGGGCTCACCTTGGTGGAAGCCTTCATTCCCAGGTTTGGGTTCAGCATTCTGAGAAGCTCAGGTGTCTGTGTGACCTGGATACTTTCAGCTCATATCCAGAGGGTCCCACCAGATTCTGCCCTTGCTTTTGGGAAATGAGACACTGCGTCTTTTTCCTGATGGGCAAGACCCCTGGGAAGCTGTGGGGAGGCTGTGTGAGTTCCTTGAGGAAGGCGAAGTCTGGGTGAGCCTGGTGGATGCCACGGCACCGGGGCACCTACCAAGATCTACTGCGCCCTCCCTCTGCCACCTGGCTCCCGTGACGTCCCTGTCTAGGACGATGGCCTCTGTCGGTCACTGAGTTAGTGGATCTCTCTCTCTCTCTCTCTCTCTCTCTCTCTCTCTCTCTCTCTCTCTCTCTCTCCTCTCAAACAGGTGGCTGTTTAAAAGCTGACACTTAGTAAGCAAAACGAAAACCCCCGGCGCACTAAAGTTGTATTCATTCACATGAGCCTGCCATGCACGCACAGCAAAGAAACAGGACGAGATGGTAACATGGTTGGTTTTTAATCAGTGGGTAGCTGGCTGAGGCGGGACTGTAAGCTTTGAAATCTTTGTCCTATTTTCCAAACTGTCCACCATGGATCTCTGATTTACCTTTGTAATCAAGAAAAACCTAAGCAGTCATTAAGTGAAGCTGTTCTGTCTAGCAAGCAGATGAAATGCTTTTCTGAAACCCAGGTATCCTGATGACCAGTGCCACACGCCTATCAATAAAAGAAATAATGTCAATGGAAGCACCTGTGAGCTCCTGTACCCTACCAGGACCTTACAGAGAGCTGCTATGAGTAGAGCTGATCCCTTTGAGAAGGATGAGGAGAGGTGGACGGCCACCACGTCACATAGCACCCATGGGGGATGCCACCAGGTCCCACACGGCGTCTCTGGGCTCCACAAAGCACATGTTCAACACCCTGGGTCTCACCCACTTTAGCAACCAGGGCCTGGAGAGGGGACACGACTTGCCTAAGGTCACACAGCCAGCTGGTAGGGGATGGAGGGTTGGTCCAGCTCCTTCAACAGCCTCATGCAGCCTCCGAACCCCAGGGGCAAAGGACACAGCCGACTCTCGGGGTTCATCTGCTTGCTTAGTAATACCAGACTCCTCCCTTAGCCCTGGGAGAGGCGGCTCTGGACCAGGTACAACTGGAAGACCATACTATCTTCCACTTCTCCCTCTAACAGGTCCTCTCCTCCTTTGGAATCTACCCCCTTGGGGGTGGGGGGTGGGGGGAGCTGGGGATTAAACCTGGGGCATTCTACTTCTGAAGTGTACTCCCAGCCCTTTTTAAATTTTTATTTTGAAGCAGGATCTCACTAAGTTGCTGAGGTTAGCCTTGAATCTGCAATTTTCCTGTCTTCTCTGTCTCCCAAAGACTGAGATTACAGGTTTGTACCACTACGCCTGAGAAACTTTTCTTTCTTTCTTCCTTCCTTTCTTCCTTCCTTTCTTCCTTCCTTCCTTCCTTCCTTTCTCCCTCCCTCGCTTATTTATTTATTTATTTATTTATTTATTTATTTATTTATTTATTTATTTATTTATTTTGTAGTACTGGGAATTGAACCCAGGGGCATTCTACCTCCACATCCCCACTCTCATTTTTTTTTTAATTTTAAAACAGGATATTACTAAGTTGCTGAGGGTCTCACAAAGTTGCTGAGGCTGGCTTTAAGCCTGTGATCCTTCTGTCTCAGCCTCCTAAGTACTAGTATTACAGGCCTGCACCATCACACCAGGCTTTGAATTCACAATCTTATTCAGTGTTGGCCGCAGGGGGAGCCCAGGACTCAAGCTTGCTCCTCGGGTAAACTTGCCTTGCTGGCTCTGTCTACCAACAGGACTGACCCAAGACTTCTTCATTAGGAGCCACAGACTACGACATCCCTGCATCTCAGCAAACACAGGACTTGTCCCCAAGCCAGCAGGGGGTTCAGTCCCTTGAAGAAGTGCTCACAATGGCCACAACTGCCTTCAAAATAATGTCATTTCTGTTCTTATTCTTTGTTGTTTTTGGTTTTTTTTTTTTTTTTTTTTTAATTTGTCGTGGTGTCTTTTTTTTTTTTTTTTTCTGAAGGATGAACGATCGCTCCTGGTAAAACTGATGACCCCTGGATCTGTCTCCATATCTTAGCAATCTGTTCTGTCGTCCATCAAAGACACAGTGAGGCAGTAATGACGCTTTTATTAGCCACCTTTACACTTTGTCAAAATTAAAATGAAAACCCAACATTCATATGTAAATCCAGTTACCTTCTAGGTTCTTCTTATCCTTTATCCCCTCCACAAAATTACAGATTATTAAGAAATGTTTGAAGAGAGGGAGACAGGCTTCAGGGGAGCGGGAAAGAGACAGGCTGAGTCAAAAGGGGAAGAAGCAAGGTTCTTTGACCTTGACCTTGTCTTTCATGCTCAGAGGCATCTCAGTGTGTGGTTCCAATGCTCTCCCATGTCCGAGACATGCCAGTCCTTGCAGCGTCACACTCAAGATGGTTCACACCCGCTGACAGGCTGGCTGGACATCCAAAGCCTTGGGAGAGACAGGGAAAGGTACAGTGGGGGCAGGGAATCTTGCTACAAATATTTCTTTTTGATGATGAATTGTGTATAGCAGAACATGACCATGGACACCCATGGGCAAAAGTCCTTACATTAAATTATGCACCTCAAACATGAGAGATGAGAACTAAGGAGGAAAGGAGAGAAACTATCCCAAAAGGGAACCTGGACCAACTGTGTCTGCCTATCTTTTTCAGATGTGAACTGAGAGTGTCCAGTTCACACGGTGAATAATTTCATTGTCATGGGAAACTGAAGGATAGGGAGGGGTTGATTGTTCTCCAAGTGGTGGTCTGGGAAAATTTGGAGAGGCAGTGAATGTAAGTTTTAGTAAGATCGACTCTCAGGGTGGTCTCTATGATTCTTGCACCTGATAGTCATATTTTCCTTTGTGTGACTCCCTCTCCCTGACTACCATGGGCCTATGACTTCCCTCAGCCAAGAACACAGCGAGCTGATGGACAGTGTGATTATGTGGCATGATTCTGTGATTATGTTACATATTATAACTGCACTCGTCTTGCTGGAGTAACTCCTCCCTTGCCGGCCGTGAAAGCAAATAGCCACAATGGAGAGTGGCTAGTTCTGGAGTTTCAGGTACTTTCTTAGTCAATGTTCTCACTGTTGTGACCCAAAACACCCAACCACCACAATTTAAAGGAAGGAGATTTATTTGCTCACAGTTCTGGAGATTTCAGGGGTTCAGTCCATGTTAGGCCGGGTGAAATCTGTGGAGTTCAGGATGTGGCGCAGAAAGCAGAGAGAGAGAAAGAGGGTGCTCAAGGGCTATGCTCTCACATCACAGAAGCTGGAAGCAAGAACTAGTGAAGGGTATTCAAGGACACAAGCAAATCCCTAAGGTCACACCTCCAGGGACACACCTCCTCCAGCCACACCCCACCCGCCTGGGCTACCACCCTGTAAATCCATTACAATGGCTTTATCTGCTGATGAGATCACAGCCCTCAAGACTTAATTGTATCACCTCTGAACATCCATATATGAGCTCTTTCAGGGGACATTCTAAACCATAACAGGTACAAAAAAACCATGAGAAGTCTCTAGAAGCAAAAGATGGTCAGCAAAAGCCCAGCATTCTGAGTCCCGCAGTTGCATGGAACTAAGTATTTCCAGCAACCCTGGGGTCAGGGGAAGCAGATTCTGCTCTAGCTGAATCTCCAGAGGACAAGCCAGTCTTGGACAAACTCTTGAAGCCCTATTGGCCCCTATGCAGAGCATGGGTCCAGCCAGCCTGTCCCAGTCTCCTGACTCACAGAAGCTGTGAAATAACCAACAGATGGTGTTTGAAGCCACTACCTGTATGGTTGTTTCTCATGGAGAATAGAAAATGAATACGGGGATATTGGTGGAAGAGTTAAGTATTTGCAAATTATAGTAAGTGAAGGAAACCCCAGGCAAGGAGAAGACATGTGCAAAAACATAAAAAATGAGGATGTACTTGTTGTTCCAAGAACAATATGAAGTTGGGCATCCCTAGAGTGAGAAGGTGGGTGGAAAACAAGGAAGGAGCCCCAAGAGAAGGGTTAAAATGCACTCACCTCAAGGCCAGCCTCTCTTTAACATGATCTCATGTGGAATCCACTTGGGAAACTTGGTGTCAATCAGAATCTCTGGTCCCTCCCAGAGAAGTTCTCCTACAGGGTGTGTGGGCTGGGAAAGGGGTGTCTGTAGTCCTGGCAGGTGCCCCAGCATGTTCCACTGAGCAGTCTCCTGAGCTCATCGGCCATTCCATAGTCCCCTGTGAAGTATCTGCTCAAATATTTCATGCATTTTTTTATTGGGCTGTCTTTTTACTATTGATTTGTAGGCGATTTTTATATATCCTGGTAGCCAGCCCTTTACAAATACCAGATGTGTTGCAAATATTTCCTCCCAGCATGTGGCTCACCCTTGCACTTTCTTGATGAGAAAGTTTTTCAAAAAGGCCTAACTTATCATTGCTTCCTGTTTTAAAATATATATATATATATAAGTCTCTGTCCTGAGGTCACAAAAATATTCTTTTTAAAATACATATTTTACCTTTTATGTTTAGAGCTATGGTCCATCTTGATTTCTGTATGTGTATGTGTGTGTGTGTGTGTGTGTGTGTGTGTGTGTGTGTGTGTGTACACAACATGATGGTTGAGATATGTTATTCTCCATACGGCTACCCAGTAATTCCCACAGTATTGTTTGAAAATAATTTCCTCCATGGAGCTGCTCTGGTGCTTCTGTTGACAACCAATGAGCCATATAAGTATGCATCCATTTCTGGGCTCTGTATTCAGTTTCTTCAATATACATTTCTATCTTCTGGCCAACACCACACTGTTCTGATTACTGTAGCTTTTATTGTTCATCAAAGAAATGAAAATTAAAACCATAGACTACACAGCCTTCAGAATGGCTAAAATTAAAAAGATTGATTGCACCCCATGCCAGCAAGAATATGGAGTAACCAGAGCCCATATTCATTGCTGGTGGGAAAAGAAATATGGCACGGCCACTTTGGAAAACCGGTGGTTTCATATAAAATTAAAGTTACACCCTCCTTGTGACCCAGTGGTTCTGCTCCTATGTACGGGAGTGAAAACATATGCTGACATATAAACACTTGCACATGCATGTCTGAGCTGCTTTTCTTGCAATACTCAGACTTGGAAACAGCCAAAATGATGTAAAAACTATAGGTAAATGGATAACCCTACCACTAAGCGAGTGTATAAACACACGCTATAGAATTCTGTGCAACAAGAAAAGAAGCAAGCTACAGATTAAAGCAACCACACAGGCCAATCTCAAAAACACTCTGCCCAGTAAAAGAAAAACCCACACAAAAGAGCACCTATTGCATAATTCTGTGTATAGAAAATTCTAGAAAGCACAAAGTTCATCCATCATCAAAGAAATTTTAGGGACAGTGTTATTTGTTTTGTTTTGTTTTTTCTTGGGAAGGATGTCTGACTGAAAGGAAGTTTGAAGAACTCTCTAAGATTATGGAAATTTTGACATTGTGAGCTGCCGGTTACATAGGTATATGCATCTATAACAACTTATCAAATTCTGCATTTCAGCTCAATAAAATAAATTTTTTCTAAAAAAAAAAAAACCCAGTTTGTTAGTTGTGGTACTGGGGATTGAACCCAGAGGCATTCTACCTCCCAGCTATACCCCTAGCCCTTTTTATTTTTTTTATTTTGAAACAGGGTCTTAATAAGATGCTGAGGCTGGTTTCAAATCTGCAATCCTCCTGTCTCACCCTCCCAAGTATGAGTTACAGGCATGCACCACCATGCCTGACTCACTTAGTATTTTTAAGAAGTATGAAACAGGTTTCTTTCTTCTTACATGTTCTTAGGTGGTATATCCTTGAGCTAAGCCACACTGTAAACCTCTGGGGGGAGGCTGACGTGTACAGGGCTTCCCCAGTTTCATTTTGGCCATTGTTAGGAGTTGAATTATGCCCTTCCTTAAAATTCATATGTTGAATTACTAACCCACAGTCCCTTGAAATGTGACCTGTTTGGAAATAGAGTCATTATAGATGTAATTAGCTAAGATGAAATCGCCCTGGAGCGGAGTGGGCCTCAAATCCAATAAGGCTGGTGTCTTGATAAAAAGGAGAAATCTGTATACACACACACTCTCACACACACACACACTCTCACACACTCACGCACACACATACACAGGGTCATGGGAAGCCTGGAACTGCCAGACACTTGGAGAGAGACATTCTCTGGCCTCTTCAGAAAGGGTGTGGCCTCACACACCTTGATCTTGGACTTGTAGCCCCGATACCTGTGAAGCCCTACATTTTTGCTGTATACACAGCTCAGGTTGTGGGATTTGGGGCCATCAAGTCGTTTCTTCCCTTTATTGTCTTCTGGTAACAGACTCTAGATAAGGTTCCTTGTTCTAGGAAATACCGCATTCACTTATGTTTGTGTTCCAAAGAGATAATACACACATAAATAAAGAATTATACACACATAAATAAAGAATTATAAAAATGACAGTGTTCCCTGTCCAGAGTCATGCACAGTGTTTCAAAGAGCTTTATCATCTCAGCTCCACAGTTTATAAGGCAAACATCCTGGCTCCCAACTTGCAGATGAAGCAAATGAGGCTTCCAGAAGACAGGAGCAAGTTCCCAGAAAGCCCAGAGCAGGAACCAGCTGGATGTCAGCTAATCTCCCAGCTGGGCTCCCTGGTGGCTACGCCCTGAGGGTGATCTGGGTCTATTTCAGATGGGAAAGAGGTAGACCACAGGGCCAGCGTCAGGAACACAAGGCTAGTCTGGTTTCCCCACAAATCCCTGGCAGCAGGAACTTGTCAGGCACAACTGCATGGGAATTCCAAAGCCACCAACAGGTCACCATACCTCCCACAGACTCATCTGTTTCTTTCCTTCTTCCTTCTTTCCTTCCTTCCTTCCTTCCTTCTTTCCCTTCCTTCTTTCCTTCCTCCATTTCTTCCTTTATTTTTATTTTATTTTTATTTTTTGGCCCTGGGGCATTCTACCTTCCAGCTACATCCCCAGCCCTTTCTGTATTTTATTTTGTAACAGGGTCTCACTCGGTTGCTGAGAGTCTTGCTACGTTGCTAAAGCTGTCCTGGAACCTGCAATCTTCCTGTCTTAGCCTCCCAAGTACTGGGATTACAGGCGTGAACCCCTTTTCTTTCTCTGCAAATCATGCTAACCTCTAGGCCACAGAACTCCAAGGAGGACAGGTGACGTGCTCCCTGAAGGTCTGGCACAAGGCCTCTTCTTCCCTCTCAGTCACCTGAACTTTCTCCTCCCCTGTGTGTCCAGCCCCTGGTGGATACGGAGCGGACTCTGTCGCACAGGAGAGGCCTGCAGCGGGGCTTAGAAAAAGGCCATTTCCTAATCTTCTCCAAAATGGGCTAAAGCAGCATGATCTCTCATTACACATTGACGGAAATGGGAGATGCGGAATAATGTGCAATAACTAGTTTGAGCTGATTCCGATTTGAGATCTATATCCCTTTTAACTGAGATAATAACAGAGACGCATGCATTCATGAGGGTTAGTAAAGAAGACGCAGTTAACACCACGGCTAGATGACTTCTTCAGCGAGGCTTCCATTAAGGCTGCTGCCAAAAAGTCACTTTATCTCCCCTCCGATGCATCTCAGATTTTATCTACCCTTTTATTCCTTTTGTCCTTAATTTTAAGTCCTTTTTTATTATTTTTTTCTCCCATGTAAGCACCAAGGGGGCTGTTTTTGTACTCATTCTTTTGGAAGCAATTATCCACAAGAGAGGCGTT
Source organism: Graphiurus murinus (assembly GCA_004027655.1). Lineage (NCBI taxonomy): Eukaryota > Metazoa > Chordata > Mammalia > Rodentia > Gliridae > Graphiurus > Graphiurus murinus. The sequence goes on from PVLC010000721.1 coordinate 43,845, forward strand.
CACTTCATTTGGGTTGCATTTTATATCCAAACTATGATAAAAAAAATATATATATATATATGTACATGCACAAAATTGACTTTGTCCATGCAGAGCAGATACCCACTGCAAAGTCCTTCCTTCGGTATAAATTCCCACCCAGCTGCTGGTTGCACGAGCCTTTTTTGGAAGACAAGGTAAATGGCATTTGCTGAGATTACATCCTCTCTTGTTGCCCTAAGATGATCTCTTTGCACCTAATAGAGTGGACTAAACAATTTTTCATTTAATTCAGACCTTCCAGACACCAAGCTGTTTGCAAATTTGAGAAGAAAGTTATTCTTCCTTGGTCAAAAAAAAAAAGAACTTCGGGACTGGAAAATCTTGTAACCTCCATGCCTTTATGTGTTTTCATAGAACCCCACACCTGGGGTAGGGACGAGGGGCGAGAAGGGTCACTTGGGGCCCGAGCCCTCCAAGATCAGTATAAGCAGCACAATTTTGTGTGAAGGTTCATGTATCCCCAAGCATTGTGTGAATATGGCATCTTATGTTATAATAGGTCCGCCCTTCCCTTTAATATACTACCGATGTTGTAAATGAATTGCTACCAGTACCAAATAACAAAATAGTTTGCTACCTGTCTAGTGATTATTTGGCAAGAGTCAATTGCATTGATTTTTATCCATTTTGCAAAACAAACGTGGTTGAGCTAGAGGATTTACATCAAATTCTGCATCAGAATTGACATCTAGGCGGTTCCCCGTTCCCTGCTACAGTCTCAAAATCCTTTAACACTCCAATTCCTGAAGCGATGTGGGAAGAAATACTCCGGGCCCCCTTTCAGCTTCAGGGCTCTAAACAAGGCACTGACGGAGGAGAGCCAGCTTGAGCATGCCACCCCTGTAGGTAGCCCTGGTGACCACCTGCCCGTCCGTCTTCTCGCTCAGTGCCTCAGTTCTGCCTCAGTTGCACCAGCCAAACTATTTTTCGGGCTCAGGAAAATACTCATGGGTGGAGATTTTTCATTGATTGTGTTTCTTTTGCCATGAAAATCAATTCCTCTAGGAGCCCTATCCACCCAGCAGCCCTCTTCCCCCACTCCACCCAGTGCACAAAGGTCACCTTGCAGAAGCCCTCACACTTTTAACACAAAGAGAAATGGCACTCAGCTCCGTATCAGTAGCTTAGAACACTCAGAAAAACAGCTTTTGTGTTTTGTTTTTTGTTTCTTGGCCCTGGGGATTGAACCCAGGAACATTCTACCTCAGAGCAACGCCCCTAGCCCTTTTGATTATTATTATTATTATTATTATTATTATTATTATTATTATTATTATTTAAACTTGAAACAGAGTCTTGCTAAGTTGCTGAAGCTGTCCTCAATCTGCCATCCACCTGTCTCAGCCTCCCAAATACTGGGATTACAGGCGTGCACCCCAGCACCCAGCTCAAAAATAGCTTTTAAATCCGTGAACTCCGTGAGCTCTGTTTGCAATCAATAGAACCATGCCTTTATTCGTTTTTTTTAATTGGTGCGTTGTAATCACACATCTTTGTGAGGTACAAGCTGGTAGAGGCATATCCACACACAGCACTCGTTTAACCCTTCCCCAGTTCCCGCTCCATTCCCTCCCTCCTCCCTCCTTCTCATGTTTGCTTAGTGATTGACTTTGATATGTTTGTGAATGTACATCGTGTGCATTGGGGAGTTTCCCTCTCCTCCCTCTCATCACCTTCAGTTAAGTCTTTGCTCATCTAAGGTTTCTCCTTCTTCGTCTAGACTCCCTCTTATGACCCACTTTCTCCCTGGCTTCCGCATATTAGAGAGAACATCCAATGTTTTACTTTTTGCGTCTGACTAATCTCGCTTAACGTTGTGCCCTTATCCGTTTCATTGAAAGTCTTTCCTGTGCCCTTAGAGCCATGGAAAAAAACGGCCATGCAGCCCTGAGTGCGCGAGCCCTGAGTACTCCCTCTGCCCACACAGGCGGCCCACCGTGAGGTGGGAAGCAAGCCCTCAAAAATACCTTCCACTTTATCCCAAACAGAACAGTGAGTGTGCAAGTCTCCAGGGTTCCTCATTGCCTGGATGAGAAAATGGTGGGGGGAGGGGCGGACCAGGATCCCCTTGCAGCCCCCCCCCCCCAAACGTCACACCACGCAGGGTCTTCTCTTGGACACTGACACGATTGGCCCTAAGTTATCTCTAGTGACTCCCCCTCAGAGTGACTCCCCTGGGGCGGGTGTGAACTTATCTGCCCTGGGTGCATAAGCCCACACTGAGTCCACGCCTGCTGTGTAGCCACACACTGCAGCCGAGAAGGCTCCAGCCAGAGCGTGGCCCTGCCGCTGCATTCTGGTTTCTCCGAGGGGCCCAGCGGCCCAGACCTTGCTTGTAAGTAAGGGGCAGTGTTAGGCCACCATCCCGTGACCCAACCTCCAAACCCTTTCTAAATAAAGTCTGCTCCTGAACAGACGGTCCCTCCGGAGCCACCAGGAGGAGGTCCAGGGGATGAGCTGACTCTGGGATTTGTTTTAAGGTGGACTGCTTGTTGGTATCATTGTTTTTTCCTGCATTACTCTGCTATGTATCTCAAGACACAAGGTGAGGGGACCCATAGTCTAACATGTCCTAGGACACGGCCCTTCCCTCAGCTACGGTGACGGGGGGGATTTAATTGACAGTCCCTCTGAGCAGCACACAACAGTGTCCTTCCCCTCTACCCGAAGAATCAGGTTGCTGGCACCAAAGCAGAAGGAAATTAGAGACAGATACCCTCTGTAGGGGGAGACACGTAGCCTCCTAACCTGGCTGTGGCGGTGGGTCTTTGAGCCATCTTTATAATTTCTACCTCCCCCTGGTGCCGGGAGGAGGTGGCGTTCCCCTTGGTCTTGGAGACTCCCTGATCAAAAGTGGGAGCTTGGGCTAGGAAATACTGCAGGTGAGCAGTTGCCAGCCCTATAACTCAGAACACCATCAAAGAGCTTGACAAGTCCCCATCAATAAAGACCACCAGTTCCGATGGTGTGGCCATGCCGTGTTGGCCCCATTGTGTCTACCTGTGGTGTGAAATAGTCTTTGCCTTATTGTGCAAGACTTACAAAGTTCTCCAGTGCTTCATCTTCTGCTTCAGTTTTGATCCACAAGCATGTGGCCTTCAAGCACTCTGCCCAAATCAGGAAGGAGCCAAACCCCAAATCACGAGGCAGCAGATTCTCAGTGCGGCGGGAAAGCTTTGCTATGGGACAGAACTGGTGTCTAAGCCCAGCTCCCCCGTTTCCTGGTCGCATGATTTGGGGCCGTTCAGCTAAGCCTCAATTTCTTTACTGGCAAAGTGGGAAATCAGTACCTGCATTACCTGGGGTCTGGCTGTGCATCTGAGCCTCAATTTCTTTCCTGGTAAAGTGGAAATCAAAACAGCAGCAATGCTACCTCGGGTGTTGAGAGTACCCAGAGCGACAGCCCTTCATGAGCACCATGCAGTACCCCTCTTCACTGCGGTACTGAATACACTGCCAGGTACTAAATGCCGGCTATGTTTTAGCAACTTTACACATGGTACATGTATGCCTTACGATAAACTCAACAAGGTTATTTCATTCCCCTTTTACAAATGAGCAAACAAGATTCAGAGAAATGGGCTTTCAAGCTAACAAGGAAGTTCTTCCCAACACTGCTGGCTGCCTGAGAAATTGGAAATAGTGTTAACTGAAAGGAGATCCCAGTGGTGCCCACCACTGATGGCTGCCGGAGGTCAGAGGCCAGAGGTCAGAAGTCAGAGGTCGGAGGTCTTGCTTCCTGCAGCTGATGGAGCCCCCGCTTATCCCGATGCACCATAAAACTGTTATTGCTTTCATTTTCTATGTGTGTTGAGACATTCTAAAAGCTTGGAAAGCACTAGGCCAAAGAACTGAGAAAATCCCAAAAGGGCAAAATGGGGGGCTGAATTATTTAGAAGCCCCAGTTCATGGAGTCTTCCCTTCCCTTGCTTAGGAGCGGTTTCTCAGAGACAGTCCCTGCCACCCCCCGCTCGGGCAGCCCAGCTCTGTCTTCATCCCAGGAAAGGAGGTCCAGGCAGCTGACACACATGCCCAGCCGAGGGTCTCTCCGGTGATGCGAGCGCTGGAATCTAGTCTTGGGAAATAGAAGAGACAAGAACTGCGTGGGGAAGGTTAGCCAGCCGGGGCCGAGAAGGTGAAGGAATTTCAATATCACATCTCGTTCCTTATTCGGGCAAAATGAAAAGTCCTCATTATTAAATCACAAAGCAATTAAAAAATTAAAAATTTCATAAGACCCTACATAAAAGAAATACAAGTGTTTAATGAGGGATTAGAGGGCGGAAGTGGGGTGGGGGAGGAGTAAAAGCCGGCCGGTCTCAGGGGCTTCGCTCAACGGCGCGGCGATCGCCGTTTCTGCCGGCACCCACCTCTTGCCAGCCACAGGAACTAATAAATTCCGGGCTCCCCTGCCTAGAAGCCAAGGCCGATTAATATCTGCCTACCTTGTTACCTAATTCATTATGGAATAGCAGTTAATTTGATTTGATATTATTTTAATAAAATTCTGTAATATATTAGATTGTTTCAGGCTATCAAAATAATTTTCCAATTATTACGGTTACTCATGCAAGTCTTTTTTTTTTTTTTTTTTTTTTTTTCCCCTTCAGGAGCGGCAGTTGGTCTGACTCAGAATATATTAGCTCCTACAGCTTCATCCCGGCCGGGAGAGCCATGCATGGCTAGCCAGAAGAATTCCTGCCAAGAACAGGTGCCCACGATCCACAGCCGAGAGGCACGGACCGCTGTGGATTTATGGCTCCAGAACCCTCTGACCATCCTTTCAACCACAGGGTTACATTTTAAGAGAGGGTCAAGATCAATTGGAATTTAAAACTAGCTAACTATTGACACCAGTAAGTGGCGCGTTGGCAAAGATTTGTGAGCGGGGTGATCAATAATGCCTGGTGGAGAGAGGGTGAGCTTTCAAAGTTCAAATCCAGTGCTGGTGCACTCTGCTGGCGTCCGTCTGACCTCCAGCTCCCGGCGTGCAAAACCTGGCTGGCTTACCTGATTTGTGGAGGGCGTGCAAGACGCCAAGTTCGATCACTTTTGTAAAAGCTGTGAACGCTGACACAGAGTTGGCACTAAGAAATTAATTCCCCTCTTCCCTGTCAATGGAGTTTGGAGGTGAGGATGGGGAAGGTCAAAAGCTTGGGAGAGAATCTGGGGGAGAGATGCTGAAGCCACGATTAGAGTTCTTGACTTGGGCTGCTAGCTGACCGGCCACAGCGGTGACCTGGACCCTTGTGTCTGTCCCACAACTGGACACATGTTTCTTATCTTTGCCATGGCCTCTGGGACAGGATCTCTCCAGCATGCCGAGATGGCTGATGTGCATGGTCCTTCATTAATTCATTCATTCGTTCAGCAAGAGTTTCCAGAGCTCCTTGGGTGTGCCTGGTACTGGGCTATGATGAATGAAACAGTGTCCCACACAGAAAGACAGACAGGGACCACCATCCAGGAGCAGACGGGGAGATGGCAGAGGTCTCTGGGGACGCGTGCAAGGGCACGTTAAAGTCCTGGGGCTTGACCTGGGAGCCCAGGAAGCAGAGAGGCCATGCTGGAGAAGTCTGCACGCCCTTCCAAGCAGCACAAGCGACCCCCAGCCCGCTGTGGCTGGCTCCCTGAGCCTCCCGCTGGCTCCTGACTCTGCCCCTTCTCTCCTCTCTGCCCTTGGAAGGTCGAGCAGAATATGGTTCCCAGTGGCCAGGAAAGCATTGTAACTGCTCACAGCTGTCTGTTACAGTGGATTTGGGGTACGGGGGAGAAGGGGGGGACTCTGGCTCCGGGGAAGTCCTGAGTAGACTCTGATGGGCGATGGGGTGGGGACTGAGCCCAGGAGGTGGACACTGTGACAGTGTCCTGGAGGGGACAAGGCTGAGAGTAAGGTCCCCTGGGAACACAGGCTACGGGGTGGACAGTGAGCCAGAACCACTTAGACCCTCTGGGGGCGGGGGGCTGCTGGGGACCCGAGACTTCCTGAGTATGCCTGGCCCTTCTCCCTGGGGCCTCTGTGAATCTCACCGGAAACCACTCATCCTGCCTCTGCGGTGCTGCAGATGGGACAGAGAGGGGCCCTGGGCCACGGTGCCTGAGCACCACAGGGGAGTGAGGGAGGATGAGTGTCTGGGTTCAGGCTCCAGTGGCCCAGCCGTGGGAGCTCAGAGGCGGGAGGAGGGTCTTGATCCATGCCAGGAGTGAAGAGCACAGACGCGGGGCCCGGGGAAGGCTGGCTGGGGGAGACGTGGAGGGAGGGGTGCTATCCTGAGGCCGGCACCACCCGGGCCCGGGGAAGGTGGTCCGGAATTGGGGTTGCCAGATGGACTCGGTCAGAGGGAACAGGAAGCACATGTTGGGGTGCTTGGAGAGCTCTGGGGTGCATAGACACTGCTGGGGAATGACAAGTTCGGGTGATGGAGCCACAGGCGGACGGAGGGAAGGACCCGGCCAAGGACAGTAAGGGCAGAGGAATTGCCTTCTACACAGATGCTGCCTCTGAGCTTCACCCCTGGGCCTATTTTATTTTCTATTTCAAAACAGAGTCTCACTAAACTGCTGAGGGTCTCGATGAGTGGATGAGGCTGGCTTCGAATCTGCGATCTTCCCATCTCAGCCTCCCCCTTCTCCAAGTGCTTGTATTACAGACATGTGCCACTATCTGTGCCTGGCTTATTTCTGTTGTTTTTAAGCCACTGGGTTTGTGGCACTTTGATCCAGCAGCTCTAAGAACAAATCCACCTAGGTCGGGTGAATATACAGGTTTTAGATCAGAAAGAAAAAAAAAAAAAAAGAAGGAAGAAGGGAGGAAAGAAGGAAGGAAGGAAGGAAGGGAAAGAAGGAAGGAAGAAAGAAAGAAAGAGAGAAGAGAGTTTTTAATAGCAATCACTAATCTAAATACACACCTTCCCGGGTGAAAGGTCCAGCATCACATATAACACAATTCAAGAATTTTATTAAGTAATAGTAACTGACGTTCGTATTGACTAAAACCTGAGTGGACATATAAGAATGGCGAAGCCATACCTTGTACTTGACACTGGACCCCTACTTAGAACATCACTTTGAAGACATCACTGCCTAGTTTTTTTTTGTTGGTGGTGGTGGTGGGGTTTTTTTTTGCAGTACTGAGGATTGAACCCAGGAGCATTCTACCTCCAAGCTACACCCCCAGCAATATTTTTTATTCTTTATTTTGAAACCGAGTCTCACTAAGTTGCGGAGTGCCTCACTAGGTAGCTGAGGCTGGCCGCGAACCCGGATCCTCTGGTCTCAGCCTCCCGAATGCTGGGATTACAAGCGTGCGCCACCATGCCCGGCTCACTGCCCAGTTTTTAAATGTGGGAACGGAGGCTCAGAAAACAGATACTTCTAAAACCTTGAAGCTGAGAGCGGCAGTCCTGGATGGAATCCCAGGCCCTCTACCTCTGCCTCCACCTCCACCTCTACCTCTACCACCTATTTCCTTGTAACAGGAGCTATTCCACACCAGGAGTGACTTTTACAGTGGTTGTAAATAGCTCCTATCTCTAAGAAGTAACATGTCCGAGAGACGCAGTATGTGATTCAGAGGAAGTCAGCTCTGTCAACGGGTGTAAACATCTACCCCTTCTCAGAAAATCCACTCACTAAGTCCAGGCTCTGAAACCCAGAAGCCTCGCTGTTGCCTCTCTATCTTGTCCGCGGAGGACCAAAGGTTAGTGCTTCTTTCAAAGACTTCTTTAATACATCATTTTCCAAAATGACGCATAGCTCCGGAATTGCTACAAGATGGTCATAAAGTCTTTGTGTGGACAACTTTTCCATTCGGCGGTAAAACTGGAAGGCCTTATCACTCTTTTATAACTTTCCATATAATTTTTATGAAACCAAACAGCCAGCATCAAAGACGAGGGGCTGAAATTGCTCCTAGACTCCAAACCAAGTGATAGACTCAAGTCCCGAAAACGTGAAGGCTCGCATCTGGTGTGGCCGGCCTGGACGGCTTGGCCAAGGAGCACAGCCCGGGAGCAGACGGATACAGGAGGGGGCTCGAATTTAATAATCATGCTCGGTTACTGAGTACAGCCATAAAGAAGGAGGATGATAAACCATGGACCCCCGCCCCCCATCCAATGCCCTCACCCATCGCTCACCCAGAGAAGTAGAACCTGGAGGGTTACGGTGGTCTACACAGGCAGCCAGCCACTAGGTGGAACACCGTGTTGAGCAGGTGCAAATACCCCAGGCTCCAACTCACTACAGAAAGGCTGAAAGAGAGTTCCAAGTTTGGAGTCCGAGGATACTGGTGCAAACTCACAGGGGACCTCCTGCCAGCTGTGTGACACCAGCAAGACGTCTCACCCGCTTCCGCCTCCGTCATGGCCGCCACCCCAGGAGGTGGTCACGGCATTGCATGGGGCCTGCAGGAAGGTCAGGGAAACTGGAAATCGAGGAGTACATCAACGATGGTGGCACTGGGAAGGATGTGGGATGAGAGGAGAAACCTGTTGGGTAGCTAAGGAACGGGCTTTGAACTCAGACAGACAGACCAACCTGAAACTGAGTTCCATCTCTGTTGGCCACGAAATGTTGAGTTGAGAAAAATGGATTCGGTCACGAAATGTTGAGTTGAGAAAAATGGATTCTGCTTTCTTCGCCTCGGCTAGAAGCACACAGCGGTGCCCACCGGTACTGGGCTGGATGGAATTTCAGCCAACTCCCTCACTACCCTGTGGCTGAGAGCCGGCCAGTAGAGGAGTGCCCAGCCTGACAGCCTCCATGGGGCAGTTCTGAGGAGTCTTCTGCCTGGTCCCTCGGGGTCGACCCAGAGGAGACACACCCCAGCCACCCCCAGCCACCGCCATCTCAACTGTGCACCGTCTGCTGGCTGTCTCCTTCCCTGTCTCCTCCTCGCCGCTTGCCGGGGGTTCTGGAATCACAGGTCTGTTTCAGAGGGGACTCTGAGAAAAGGCTGAAGACATGAAGGAAAGAAAGAACACTCTAGAAGGTCTGAGAAAGGTCATGTTTTTCTCTCAAGCCAAAGCAAAACCAAGGACAAGGTTGGGATTCTGAGGAGGTGTATGTTCAAACCTCCGTGAACATTTCCTACCTAAGTGGTCATTTGATAATTTCATTAACATCCTCTCAGCCAGCCGGGTGTGGTGGTGCACACCTGTAATCCCAGTACTTGGAAGGCTGAAACAGGAGGATTACAGACTTGAGGTCAGCCTCAGCAACTTAGCAAGACTCTGTTTCGAACTAAAAAATAAAGCCGGACATGGTGGTGCACACCTGTAACTCCAGTACTTGGGAGGCTGAGATAGGAGAATCACAGGTCCAAGACCAGCCTCAGCAACTTATTTTGAATCTCAACAACTTAGCAAGACCCTATTTCAAAATTAAAAATAAAAAGATTGTGTACGAACATCATGTGCTTCATGATGTTCGTACACAATCATATCAAGGTCACTCACTGAAGTGAACCTGAGGGGGAGGGAGGGGGAGGGAATGGGGTGGGAATTGGGGAAGGGATCAAATGAGAATTGTGTGCAAATATGTTGTTAACAACTTGTACTTAACAAAGATGTATGCTATATTGCACGAATTACTACAATAAAAAATTTAAAAAATAATAATAAAAATAAAAAGAGCTCAGGGTTGTAGCTAAGAGGTAGCTGGGTTCAATCAATAGCATCACAAAACGACAACAACAAAAATCCTCTCTCTTCACCATTTCCTCTTCTATAAACAGGGTAAAAAGAGCCAAATTTCCAGCTTGTTGCAGGATTCAAGCAAAAGGTATTTTTGAAGAGTGCAGCATAAGACCTCGGGGCTCAATACAAAGCTATAAAACTTCTGGGAGACGCAGGAGAATGGAGGACCTTGGGTCAGGCAAGAATTTCTTAGCTTATACACAAAAAGTACGAACCATTAAAGAAAAAGAATATTAAGAAATGGGAATCTGGTACCATTAAATATGTATGTCCTTTGAAAGACACTTGTATTGGTCAGGGTTCACTACAGTAGCAGAACTCATAGGACACGTATATGGTAAAAAGAGATTTATCAGATCAGCTTATAGCCCAAAGCAGTCGTGCCAAGTTGCAACTGCACGTGGAGAGCCGGAGGGACCAGCAGCTGGTCGAGCTATCCAAGAACTGGAGTCTCAGAATTAGAGTGATCACTAATTCAGCCCCAATCCCAGATGGAGAAGCCAGGAAACTCTCTGGAGAAATGATGGTGAAGGTCCAGTTCCAGGAGCTGAAGGCTGACAGCCCGGACGAGAGCAGACGCACTTTCTTCAGGAAGAAGCACACGGGTCTTCACCTGGCTTCCTCCTTTTATCCAGATCCTGTGCCTATCAGAACCGTGCTGCCCACATTAAGGGCAGGACTTCCCCTCCAACCTGCCATGACGTAAACCAATCATCACAACAATGCCCAAAGTCACAGAATCTTAGGTGTTTCATGATCCAGTCAAATTGAAAATCCCAGACTCACCATCACAACACTGTTAAGAGAATGAGAAAAGCAAGCCATAATTTGGGAGGGAAATATTTGCAAATTATGGATCTGACAAAGTACCCATATCCAGAGTCTGAATAGAAATCTTAAGAAACGAGATATGCAGATGGCAAAGAAGTAGGTGAGAAAGTACTCGACATCATCGGTTATTAGAGAAATACAAATTTAAAAATATAAATGAGCCGGACATGGTGGTGCATGTCTGTAATACCAATACTTGGGAGGCTGAGACAGGAGGATTGCAAGTTTGAGGACAGCCTCAGCAAATAGTGAAACGCTCACCAACCTGGTGAGACCCTGTTTCCAAATATGAAATAAAATTGGACTGGGAGTGTAACTCGAAGGTAGAATGCCCCTGGGTTCAATCCCCAGTACCACACACATACACACACACATACTATATATATATATATACTATATACTATATATATATATACTATATATATATACTATATATATATATAGTATGTGTGTGTGTATGCAAAGTATGCAAGTAGTAGAATCTCATATATATATATGAGATTCTACTACACACCTATAAGAATAGTTTTTCAAATAAAAGCCTGCAACAACTAAAAATGGGTAAAGACATAGGCCAGATGGAGCTCACACATTGCTGGTGAGTGTGCCGAGTGGCACCCCCATTTTGGAAAGTAGTTTGATAATGTCCAGCAAGGTTAATGTGCACTTACATCTGACCCAGCATTACATTACTAAGTATTTTCCTGAAAACAGTGGAGACATGTCCACACAAAAACCTGTACACAAAGATTTAGAGCAGTTTGATTCACAATCACGGATGGACACACAATCTATGGTATATCCATTCAATGGAATATTACTTGACAATAAAAAAGAATAAAAGAAAGAAACAGTGGATATGAGCTGGATACATCTCAAATGAATTCTTCTGGCAAAAGATGGTGGGGCCAAGCCTACACATTGTGTGGTCCTAATTATAAAGAGCTTATAGATACAGGGAACTGGGTTTGGGGGGTCTTGTTGGTTTTGTTTTCGCTGTGCCAGGCCTAAACCCTGAGCTTTGCACATACTTGGCAAGTGATGTATCACTGAGCTACACCTCCAGCTCTAGCCATGGGGAGTTTAACCAAACCCCTAAGAACAGAAGTTCTGGAGCAAGGCAGTAGAAGCTTGATGCCCAGCTGGGCCTCATTCCACCTGCCTGACCTTGGGCAGCTTACTCAACCTTTCTGTGACTCTGTTCCCTCATCTGTAAATTTGAAATACTAAGAAAGCTACATCGAATGCCAACACCCTGGGGAGCACTTAGAAAGTGTCCTGTGCACAGAATGACTAAGTGTCGGCTGTAACGACTGTTACTCCTGTCGCCATTGTTATGACGGCCACTTCACAGGGCACCAGTCAGAGAGTCAGAGGACAGCAGGGGCCCAGGTCCTCTGACTCAACTTGACTTGCAATGATGAGAACAGGGGCTTGGGGTTAGACAGGGTTAGACCTTGGACCCACGCTGGCAGCGCCACCGTGACACCCTTGGGACCCTGAGCTGGGGATTCCTCCTGTGTAACATGAGGCGAGCATCACGTGCAAGATGCAGCTCACCAGGGCAAGGCTCTGGGTGCAGGAGGGCTGGGGGCTCTCGCTGCTGCTGCTGTTGCTGTTCCACAGCTGACAAGAGCCACACAGGGCCAGGCGTGGTGGCGCACGCTTGTAATCCCAGCATTCGGGAGGCTGAGACCGGAGGATCCGGGTTCGCGGCCAGCCTCAGCTACCTAGTGAGGCACTCCGCAACTTAGTGAGACTCGGTTTCTAAATAAAGAATAAAAAATAGGGCTGGGGGTATAGCTCAGAGGTAGAATGCCCTTGAGTTCAATCCCCAGTACCGCAAAAAAAAAAAAAAAAAAAAGAGCCACACGGGGTTGGAGCAATCCAGGCAGAGTCCCACATGCAGCTGCCGGTCAGCCCCTGCGGACTTCATGATCACGCCTGGCCCTTTCCTTCCTTCTACAGTCAGGGCAAGAGGTTCCCGGAGCTGAAGATGGCGGCTCATACCTATGATCCCAGTACTTGAGAAGCTGAGACAGGAGGATTGCAGGTTCAAGGCCAGCCTCAGTGACTTAGTGAGACCCTCAGCAACTTAATGAGACTCTGTTTCAGAATAAAAAACAAAAGGGGGAGCCGGGAGTGGTGGCCCACGCTTGTAATCCCAGCATTCGGGAGGCTGAGACTGGAGGATCCGGGTTCGCGGCCAGCCTCAGCTACCTAGTGAGGCACTCCGCAACTTAGTGAGACTCGGTTTCAAAATAAAGAATAAAAAATAGGGCTGGGGGTATAGCTCGGAGGTAGAATGCCCCTGAGTTCAATCCCCAGTACTGCAAAATAAATAAATAAATAAATAAATAAATAAATAAATAAATAAATAAATAAATAAATAAATGGGGCTTAGGATGTAAGGGTGTTGGTTGAGGTAGAATGCCCCTGGGTTCCATTCCTAGTGCCAAAAAAAAAAGAAAGGTTTCCCCAGTTACAGCCAGTGCAGAACTGCAGACCAGGCTGCTACAGGCCCTGGCCAGCCTGCCCTCCCTGGCCCCGTGTGCTTGGATCCTAGGCACGCTTACCCCAGGTAGAAGCCCTGAAGCCCAAGAGATCAGAAAGGAGTGTCTGGCAAAGGTGTCATCATTTATATCACCACTGTTGTGAGAGAGCGCCAAGAAAACACTGAGCTCGAGACCCAAGCGGGGGGAAGCTCCTTATCACATTACCCAATAAATGCCTGGGGATGGAGCCGGAGGAGAGAAGCCAAGATTCCATTTCCCAGAAATGTTTCCAGCATCAACATCCTGCTCACTTGGGTGCTGGGAGCGGCTCCGGGGTGCACACCCAGCTGGAGCTTGGGAAGAAGGAGATAGAAGGTGCTGTCCTCCGACCACTGTGCCCGGGGCAGCCCTCGGAGCACCTGCTGCAATCCCCCCTGTCTCCCCCCAACTGGGCCGTTTGTAGGTGCTGTGCTGTGCTGTTTCTCCCAAGACGTGGCAGAGACCAGCTGGAGAAGCAGGTACTTGCTGGGCAGCACTGCCAGGCTCACTCTGCAGATGTAAACACAGAGCTAAGAGGGAACAGAATGGCATCTTCATGGATGGGAGGGAGGAGGAGAGAGGGAGGAGAGGGCTGCAGAAAGACACAGAGCAAATAATGTTGCATGCACGTGTGAATGTAGCACTGTGAATCTGTACAAATTGCACCAATAATTTTTTTTTAATAAAGGAAACACATGGAGCACTGTATGCATGTATCTTTGTATCACGCTGAACCTGGCTATGACGTATAAAATTACAATGCACTAAGAAAAGTATAAAAGAGAGAAAGAACGAGATGCAGGAGGCTTTGACTCAAGCTGCCCGACTCCTGGGCCATTCTGTCTTCTAAGAACTTTTCAATGAGTTAAATCCCAGGCCCCGTGTTTTCCAGGTGCAGAGGGAATCATGGGAAAACAGACAGAGGTCGCAGGGAGACTTTGAGGGTCCCGTGTCAAGGAAGAGGTCTTTCCCACCGCCAAACACTGATGGAGGGTTTCCCTGGCTCAGGCTCTGCACTGGGCCCGGCACGCAGAGCTGAACACGATGGCTGGGCCCCAGGCCTTGCCCCGGGAGCCCCCGTCCCACGGGATCACGCCTAGCCGCATGGCATGCCTGGCGAGCAGGCGGGATGGGGGCCCCAGCGTACGTGCCTTCCAGACGTAGCAGAAATGCAGACAGCAGGCCCTGCCCAGAGGAGGTTTCTTGAGCCAGGCCTTAATGGAAGAGAATTACGGGGATCAGCAGCCCTGCAAACTGCAGACCACACCCAGCTCACAGAGAGACTTTATTTGGCCGTCTGAGTTGAAAATCGTTTACATGCCAACCTCTAAAAATCAGACCTCACAAAAGCAAGCAGTGGCACTCCCAAACCGGTTGGCGGCTGGATGTCAGTGGACTGGAGCTAAACAACAGCCACCCCGCTTCGGCCGACGCATGCTGGCTTCAGTTTGGCAAGGCCGCCCGACCCACCTCGGCCAGCTTTCTCCCCCTCCCGGGTCTGGTTCCTCAAGACACTGGGTCTTTTGCAGCCCCCAGGCCGCAGACTTCGGCTAAGCCGATGATCAATGGCACTCCAGTTGTTGCATATGGAGTTGTCTTAGGACACGCAACCAAGAAATCCCTGAAGCCCGCTTCCCATCACACGCAAGGAAACGCCGAGGCCTGCCCGGCAGAGGGGGCTCAGCTCCGCTTTTCCTGTCCGTTTTGCATTGAATTGAACAGCAGAGGAATGGAGGTGCTGGGCTCTGAGTGTCACAGTAGCCAAGCGAGGTTTTGAAAAGTTGGGGCATTTGTCCAAGGTCGCCCAGCTAGTAGGAGTCAGAGCTTGGACAGGACCCAGGAGTTGTGACTCCACATCCGGCTCTTTTCCCCACACCTCAAGGTTGCCTCCCACATAGAAAATGCCGGAGAAGCTGAGACCCAGGAAGGCCTGAAGCCACAGAGCCCTGTGTCACCCACTGTCCGTAGCAGGAGAGGTCAGCTGGGACTCAAATGGCTTCCAGCTGTCACATGACCAAGGCACTGAGCTGAGACCCCAAGAATCTGCAGAATGTTCTAATACACACACACACACACACACACACACACACACACAGTCGCTCAGAGACCGGTTCTTTGGGGGCACATTTGAGTATCACCAGTCCCCGCAGCCCGGAGACAGCCCAGCAAGCATCAGCCCCAGGCCACCAAGAGACTTTTGTTTCCTATTAAGCCAATCTGGTCTCGATCAGAGGTAAGTGGGAATAATTTCTTCAAATGAAAAAGCGAAATCTTTGAACAGAATCTCCCAGGCAGTAGTCGTGGGCCCGGGCCCGGGGTGGGGGGCGGGGTTGAGGCCAGGAAGTGGGCAGACATTCTGTCCCAGCAGGGAGAAGGGCAAATCTCAGAGAGGGAAACGGAGGCCCTTGGGAACCCCCTGGAACCTCCATAATAGTTCTCCTGCCTGGGACAGTCGCAGGATATGGGGGTCACTCATCCATCACTTGGCTGGTTCGGGGTGTGCAGAGAATAAAGGCACAGCCCTACCTGTAGGGACTGAGTGGGGGGATGAAAGACCCAGAAATGAGGGTCACGGAAGCCACCCCAGGGTGCTGTCATAACTACCCCCACACAATGTCCCCATAGTCACCCTGGTGGACAAATCCCCCCCCAGAGCCCCACCTGAACCTTCTGCTTCTTGCACCTTCTGCTTCCAAGCTAGCAACCCCTCATCCTATCTCCAGAGCATACCTCTAATCCCACCACCCATGCCTGCTCCACCTCCCAGCATGCACCTGGTTGGGGCCTCCTCCTGCCTCCCCTCGCCTGGACCAAGCTGTAGCTACTGGCCTCCACTCCTGTCTCTGTACTGCCTCTGAGGAGATGCCCAGAGGCTGCAGTCACATCTGTCCTAGTATCAAACCCTGCAGTGGCTTCCCGTCACTCTTAGAATAAAATCCAAATTCCCTGGTGTCATGATTGGGACCTGGAAAGTCCCCCCAAAGCCTCAGGCATTGAGGCCTGGGTCCCCATGCAGCAAAGTTCAGAGGCAGGGCTGGAAGATGTACTCTTGAGAACAGCATCTGTCCCGGCCCTCCCCCACCCTCCTCTCCCTCTCTGCTTCCCAACTGCTGCGAACTGAACAACTTTCCAGAGCCACGCACTTCAGCCAGAGCAATGAAGCTGGCTGGCCATGGACTGACCTCTGAAAGCACCAGCCAAAATAGCCTTTCCCTCCCCTAAGTTTTTTTTTTTTTTTTTTTCCAGTACTGGGGATTGAATTCAGGGGCATTCTACCTCCGAGCTACATCCCCCAGTCCTATTTTTTTATTCTTTATTTTGAAACAAGGTCTCACTAAGTTGCAGAGGGCCTCACTAAGTAGCTGAGGCTGGCTGCAAACCTGTGATCCTCCTGTCTCAGCTTCCCAAGTACTGGGATTACAAGGGTGCGCCACCACGCCCGGCTTCCCTAAGTTATTTCTGTGAGGTATTTTGGTCTCAGCCACAAAAAGATGACTAACATACCTGGCACACATGATCCAGCCCCTGCCTCTGCCCACCTGGAGCTCTAGGCCCACCCACCCACTCACCCACCCACCCACTCACCCACCCACCCACTCACCCACTCACCCACTCACCCACTTTTCAACTGTGCCCTGCACCTGTCCACAGCTTTTCTGGAGGTGAGACGCTTCCGAACGTCCCCCTGTCCATGAAGGAGCATCACACTTTGTCACTCGAGACAGCAGATCCACGGCAAGACAGGCAGGCGAGAAGCAGAACCCAGGACGGGGGCCCAGCACCAGGGAATGGGGAATAAACCCTTGTGCTGTCATAATAAAAACAAACATAGAGCCCAATTTCTAAATGCACAAAGGATCTGAACAGACATTTCTCTAAAGAAAATATGCAAATGGCCAAAGAGGACATGAACGGGCATACTCTGCACAGCATTACTCACCAGGAAAATGGACATCAACGGCACAGCGAGGCTTCACAGCCACCGGGATGGCAGGGGTTCAAAGGGAGGACAGTAAGAACTGTGGATGGGGACAGGGGAGGCCCGTCACTGGTCAGATAGAAAACGGTGGCACCACTTTGGAAAAGAACTTGGCAATTGCCCCAAATGTTAAGCGTAACGGTACTGGGTGGCCTGACACTTGTGTTCCTAGGAGTATGTCCAAGGGAAACGAACCCACACGCTCACACAGAAACGTGTGCTCAAGTGTCCGGGCAGCAGTATTCACTGTCGGCGCCCCCAAATCTGGGAAACCCCAGAACAACCCAGTGTGCAGCTGCTGGTGGGTGGGTCAAGTCTCGTAGATTCACAAAAGGGCGTATTAGTTGGCGGGAAGAAAGAATGGAGTTCTGTTAAATGCTACAGCATGGACGAAGCTTGGAAATATGAAATGGAAAGAAGCCGATCACGAGAGATGGTGTGTCATCTGAGTCTGTCTGTCTGTCTGTCTGAATGGCCAGAGCAGTCAAATCTGTAGAGGCAGAAATAGATTGGTAGTTGCCTAGGGCTGGGTCAAGAGGTAGAAGGTGTGGACAAGGGTGTTTGTGGCATAGAGTTTCTTTAGGAATGGTGAAAATGTTCTAAAATTAGATTATAGAGATGGTTGAACAACTCTGACAGTATACCAAAGACCCCGAACTATACTCTGCGGGTGAAGTGTATCCATGCAAACTATGTCTCAATAAGGATTTTTTTTTTTTTTTTTTTTGGTACCAAAGATTGAACCAAGAGGCAAACCATACTCCAACAACACCTCTATCCCTATCTTATTTAAGTATTATTTTAAAACAGGGTCTCACTAATTTGCTGAGAATCTCAATAAGTTACTGAGGCTGGCTTCGAACATGGGATCCTCCTGCCTCAGCTTCCCAAGTACTGAGATTACAGGAGTGCACCCGGCTATTAAAGCCATGTTTAAAAAAAAAAAGCATAATTTAAACCTACATTCATTTGTGAGCCAGCATCACTGAATCTCAGCACTAGGAATGTAATAGTAGTAATGGTTTATTACTATTAGTTTATAGTTTATACTATTAGTTAATACTAGTTAATATTAGTTAATACTATAGTTATACTATAGTTTATACTATTAGTTAATAGTTTACTACTATTACATTCCTGGTGCTGAGATTGAGTGATGAACCTGGCCTGCGTTAAGGCCTCCACACTCTGAAGCAGAGACGAGAAGCAGACGGACTAGGGTCCGGTGGCCCAGCCCAGCCCGTCATCCCCTTGTGAGGAGAGTTTTCCTGAAACACCGCCAAGCTCGTTCATTGACACGTTGAGCACGGATGTTTGTGCCACCTCAGCGGGGACGAGCAGCTGCAAATCATTTGCTCTCTGTCCCTTCGTGGAAAGGCTGCGGGCTCCTGTGTCCCACGATGATAGGTGCTGTGACAAAATCATCCCGGGTGAAAGGAGAGCTGGGGATGAGAACGTGACCTTGGAGCAGAGACGCCGAGGAGCAAGCCCGGAGACCACCAAGGTGAGAAGGTTTCAGAAAGGGGAGTTAGGCAGTACAAGGATGGGAGCCGGGGAGGGGTGGAGGGACCCCTCACCTCTGAGCCTGGCTTCATTGTTTAGCCAGTAAACTTAGGGATATTTTATTTTATTTATTTATTTATTTATTTAATTTTTGCAGTACTGGGGATTGAACTCAGGGGCATTCTACCTCCAAGCTACACCCCCAGCCCTATTTTTTATTCTTTATTTTGAAACAGGGTCTCACTAAGTTGTGGAGGGCCTCACTAGGTAGCTGAGGCTGGCCACGAACCCGGATCCTCTGGTCTCAGCCTCCCGAATGCTGGGATTACAAGCGTGCGCCATCACGCCCGGCTTTTCAGGGACATTTTACATCCAAATCAAAACACTTGGTTTCAAAGAATCCTTAGGCACACATGTCTGGACTGGGGTACAAAAGAAATTAAAAGAGAGAGAGAGAGAGAGAGAGAGAGATTCTTGGGTGTGGACTTTCACCCCCTCTCGTCCAACAGTGTCTGCTCTGTTGAGGAGACTCCAGCCCAGGCTCCACTGGGGACCACCAGGAACTCAGAAAGCACAATTCGATAAGCACAGTCTAACCCAACCTTTTCGTGTTGCAGATGGAACAGCTGAGCCCCAGGGACATCTTCTCTGGTCACCTCTTCGCGTGCTGTGCGCAGTTTGACAGGAAATGAGTCTGCACACCTCGCTGACTCCCAGGGACCACGGGGCCACACTGGCCAGCCTAGACCCAGCCCAGAGCCCGTCCAGCCAGGACGCTCGTGGGCAGGCTGTGGGGGCTAGAGCCGGCCTGCCCACCGCTCGCCCCGGCCACAGGGACGGCCACAGCTGCAGGGCCGGCCGGCTGTGGGCAGGCGGGTGGGTGCCAACAACTATGGCCCCAGAGGAAGCAGCGCTTGGCCGCTGTGGGGCTCTGGACTCCGGAACTGGGGACTATCCCTGCTAGGACGAGGCCGGCTGGGGGCCCCGCTCTGCCCATCCCCCGTGGAGGATGAAGAACCGGGGTACACACCTCCTTCCTTCCTTCTTTCTGCCCTTCCTCTCTCTCTTTCTTTCTTCCATAAATATAAATATTTGGTTGCCCAACCCTAGCAGGCCTGGGACACAGCAAAACGTCACAATCCCATAAATAATGTCCTTGAGTCCTACCTGGATTTTACTAACCCAGTGCCACGGACCGCGCCCCGCCTCAGGGCCAGCCAGGGCTTAGTGGTGAGGAGACCCACCCTCCACTGTCCCGGAGCTGAGAGGGTGAGACAGGGGCGGGCCACAGCCAGATGACCCCACAGTGCACGTGGAGTCTCGACCCTGAAAGAAAGGAAAAGAAAAATAAGGAGAGCAGAGGCAATGCCAGAAAGGCTGAAGCAGCCATTTAGCTGACACAAAGGGATGAGCAGCGCTGGCTGGGTTGAAGCCAACTTGGGGAGAAAAGGTGGGTGTTTCAGGTGGAGGGCAGCCAGGGCAAAGGTTCTGTGGTTGATCTAAGAACAGAGCGTGCTCCAGGTAATCAGCAGAATTGGATCGGGCTGCTCCCTCTGCCTTTCTGCACTCTCGTGTCTGTGGGTCTCTCTCTTGTCCCCTGGGAGCCTGGGGGAAGGCTAAGAGGCTGGGTTCCAGAAGGGCAGGAAGGATGGGACAGAGGATGCTGCAGAAAGGATGAGGGAGAAAGGAAGTAAGTCAGCCCACAGCAGTAGCTGGGAGAGGCCCAGAATGCCCCAGAAGGGCAGAGGAGCCAGCAACCTGGGCGGCACCTCTGCGGAGAGTCTTTCTGGAGAGCCGGGCCTGGGGGAGGTAGAGTCAGACTGCACCTGGGGGGGGGGGGGGCGGAGGAAGAGGGCCTAGCCTGAAAGAGAGGAGGGCTGATCAATCAAGCGACCGAAAGAGGGCCGCCGCTAGAGACAGAAAGGAGAGGTGGCCAGGAATACGGGAACACGGCCAGCCGGGCACCCCTCCTGGTACAGGAAAGCCCCCCTTGTCCTCTGGTCTAGAGGATATTGCTGTTCCTCTTGTGCGATGGAAACTGGAATCTGCCCCAGTCCTCGTGTTGTCTAAGCCACATCCTGAGTGACAGGGGCCTGAGGAACAGCAGGCAGGCACAGGGAGCCTGGCTGCAGGCCAGAGAGAGGTCAGTGTGGCCAGAGTGCAGGGACAGGGAGAGACCGGCCTGCGCTGGTGCCTCAGTCAGCCCAGCTGCGTAACAAATCATCCCGCAGCTCATGGCTTCTGATCCTGTGATCTAGCGTTGCTCCTGACCCCTGCAGCTGCTGGGCCGTCCCTGGGTGTCACCTGCCCCTGCAGCCATGCAGCTGGGGTGCTGGCTTGCCTGGGGTGTCCAGACAGCATCACTTTCACGATAGGTGCTGGTGTCACAGAGCTGGGATGCCTGGATTCTCTTCCAAGGCACAGCCATGAGGCTCAGCAAGCCTCTATCCTGCTGTCTGCCTTCTCTGCTGGGCCTAAAGCTTTTTGCTGGAAAGTTCTAAAGCAAATGCACCATGGTGGGAGGAATTCAGGAACTCTGGGGCAGCCCTTGAAAGGCAACCTGTCTGCTGGTGTGATCCTTCAGCTTAAATCCAGGCCCCCCTGCATGAGGCAGACTGCTTCCCCCCCTACCCCCTACCCCCTACCAGAAGGAAGTCCACAGCTAAGCATGCCTGGCTATCAACCCTGGAGGGCAGGGGAGCCGAGATCCCCCAGGAGGAGGCTGATGAAGGGGAGGGAGAGGGCGTCCACCTGACAGCCCTCAGGCTTCCAGCCCTGACATTGTCCTACCCCACAGCAATCCTGAGAGAAGCTGTTCAGATGTTCAGCAGGATGAAGGAAAGGACAGGGATGCAAACAACGGTGCAGAACCCCGTGAAGGACCTCAGCACGACATCAAGTTGTATGGCGCTTCCCTAAACCTCATGCTTTTCTTCTAGAAAACCAGAGATCGATCCAGAGTCTCACAGGCCCCTGAAGCACCTTTGCTTGGCCTGTGAAGGGAGGATGACCCAGGATACAGCACCGAGGGATGTCCTTGCACCAGCGTCGGAGCTGCCAAACTGCAAAATGAAAAGTGAAATCCACGCCCCACAATAAGGAAAAACCGCAATGCGCCTGCACCTAATGAGCTAGAGGCTGCAGCACTGGGCGCGGAACCCTGGGACCGACCGTCTGTGCTTCCAGGGAAAGGGGGGGGGGCAATGTGTCCTGCTGCACAAACCTGAAGATGACACCAAAAAAGTCCTGGCAGCTCTGCTGGCAGGAACCTCGCTGGGGCAGGCAGGCATTCTTGGAACACCTGGGTGCAAGGAAACCATGTCTACCGTTTCGAGTCACCATCCCCTTCTACTGATGTCATAAAGTAAGTATTTATGAGGTGGGTCATTAAGACCAATAGAAGAAATGGAACGCCTAATTCTGTCTTCTTCAGAGCCGCACAAAGCATTCCCCTGGCACAGACCCAACGGAGGAAGAAGGGACCAGGGCCCTGTCACTTAAGGCTAATCCCAAAGCAAAGAGCTCACCTTATTAACGGTGATTCACATTTAGACGCCGCTGAGAGCCAAAAATTCTCTTGGCCCTAAGTAGCCTTTATTGACAATTAAAAAAAAAAATTAAAGCATACTGATTGAAATTCATCATGGAACTGGATTTACTGCATTTATAACCCGGGTTGGCTACACTAGTTTTCATTTCATCAGAAGAAGAAGAAGAAAAAACTGTACTAAGAGAAAAGAACCTTCAGTCTTTAAAGCTATTTAGAAGCATGCAATGAGCTGGGCGTGGTGGCGCACGCTTGTAATCCTAGCATTCGGGAGGCTGAGACCAGAGGATCCAGGTTCGAGGCCAGTCTCGGCTACCTAGTGAGGCACTCCACAACTTAGTGAGACCTGGTTTCAAAATAAAGAACAAAAAATAGGGCTGGGGGAATAGCTCAGAGGTAGAATGCCCCTGAGTTCAACCCCCAGTACCGAAAAAAAAAAAAAAAAAAGAAAGAAACATGCAAAGGCTTATGTAACGTCTCTTTCAAGGGAACAATGTCATCCTAGCACTCACCCGGGTGGCTAAGGGGAGTGGAATCTCTGCTTGCACTTCCTGGCTTTTCCACCAGAGCCTGGGGTAGCTGGGAAGGCCGACCCTCTCCTGCATCCAGGGAAGAAGGACAGAAGAGCGAGCACCCTATTATCGGTGTGCACCCAGCTTCCAGGTAATTACAAGTACCTCTGCGCAGAGGAATCCTGCCCACTCGGAGATAATAGCCCGGGATCCTACTTCCCAAGTGGGCTTTGCAATGAAGAGCACATTGTGCTCTGCAAAGTTGTCGGAATGAACGCAACCCGAGTCAGGAAGGAGCGGAGTGGCTACACTTTCCATGGCGGCCTCTGGGAACCAGTTCTGGTGAACTAGGGGATAACCAGGACCATGATTCCCGGTCACCACCCCACCGAGGCCCGACTGGCTGCCGAGCGCCATTGGAAGCACCGGGTGACGCCATCCCTGGGTTCTATCTACTGTGGCCCATAGGACCGTCCCTGGTCATGCCAGGTCCCCTTCCCAGCCGCCTCTGCTGCTGTCGTTCTCTACGCATCCCCAGAAAGGTCTGGGAAAAGCCCTGTCTGCCCTTTCTGTCCCCGTGACTCTCCCCTCTTGGCCTTGGTGTATGGAGTCCCTTCTTTCTGAGTGCCTCTGCTGCCTCAGGAACATCCCTGTCTTGCTCCTGCGTCTGGAACCTCCCACAACTCCTGACCTGGAGTTATCCTGTGGTGGCTGCATACACAGGCAACCTGCAGAGGGCTGGCCAGCGTCAGAAATTCTGAG
The DNA here is from genome assembly GCA_004027655.1 of Graphiurus murinus. Lineage (NCBI taxonomy): Eukaryota > Metazoa > Chordata > Mammalia > Rodentia > Gliridae > Graphiurus > Graphiurus murinus. Next base: position 67,253 of record PVLC010000721.1, read on the forward strand.
CAGCCTCACTGTCCTCACGCAGGGCCTGTCCCACCTCGGAGCTGGATCTCTGGACACTTAAGCCCATGCACAGCCCAGCAGATGCTGAAAGGTCCCGCTGGCCCGTCTCCGGCCACATCTCTACCATGAGCAAATCACGCTGCCCGGCCTCGGAACCCACAGCCCCATGGCACCTGGTACTTCCACGGGTGGTCTAGGATTGCAGAAATGGCTCCTCACCCGACCTGACCCACAGCCTTGGCAGGTGGGATTATTACTCAGGGGTCCTCCTTTACCATCCAATCTCAGAGGAGAAAGTCACATGGCTTCTTAGACACAGAGCCAGGAGTCCCCTTCTGGTCTTTGACCTTTAAACACAATATTCATTCTGTTCTCCAAACTTCCAAAATAAAATCACAAACAAGAAGGAAACGGTTGTGCCTAGGGAAAGAGAGAAATTGCACAATACCATGGCCGCTGCTTTCATCTGACAGTCTGAGAAAAGTCTAGTGCGCGGGGTATGCTGGGCACCTTGTGTATTTTATACCCAGCTTAGTTCGGGGTGCTGTCACAAATTGCCACAGGCCGGCAGCTTATACAACAGTCCACTTGTTTCTCATGATTCTGGAGCCTGGAAACCCAAGGTCAAGGTGGCAGCACGGTTGGGGTCTTGCCACCCGGTTTATAGACAGAAGTGTCCTTGCTGTGTCCTTCCGTGGCTGAGAGACAAAGCTCTGGTGTCTGCCTCTCCTTGTAGGGCACCAAATCCACCATAGGCGCCCCCACAAAAAACCTCATTCAAACCAAATTGCCTCTCAAAGGCCCTCCTCCAAATTGTCCCATCACAGTGAGGATTAGGATTTCAATATATAAATGAGGGAAAGGGCCGGTACAACATCCAGTTTATAGCAACACATAAGCAACAACAAAAAAACAAAAACCCAAAATCAGATAGCATGGATCCAGGAACTTTGCAACTCCCAATTAACGAAGCAGGTGCTGGGTGGGTCGCACAGGCAGACAAGAGGTGCTGAGTAGCCGTGGGGGAGCTCAGAGCTGCCTGACACCCCGCACTTGACCGTCCAGCCTAGAGCCACACTCCAAGGTCACGATCACTCAACACCAGCCAGCGAGAAAAGAGCAGTGACGCCATCCATGGCCACTGACGGCCACCGTGCTTTACTCTGTACCGCGCCAAGAGACAACTTACCCTAGCTGCTCATTTACATATCGTAAGAGCCACTCATTTTAAGTACGCGATCTGATAATACCTTGGCAAATTTTCAGAGTTCTGCAACCGTCACCATAACTAATTTTAGAACATTTGCGTCACTCCCAAAGACCCTCCTGGCCCACTTGCAATAATTCCCCATTCCCCCTCCGCAACCCCTAACTTGTGGACTTGCTCATTCTGCCGATCTCACATCAATGGCATCTTGACCCTACGTGGGGCCTTCTGTGCCCGGCTTCTTTCTCCCAACATCATGTTTTCAAGATCCACCTCTTTGGTAGCGTTATCAGCACGTCATTTCTTTCTGTTCCCCAACAATATTCCATTGGCGTGTTCCCTCCTGGTCATTTGATGGACGTGTAGGTCACTTCCACTCTAGAGCCTACTGCAAGTCACTTTCCCGGCACTGTGGCAAAGACCTGGCATGTTTTGGGCTCAGAGTCTAGGAAGTTTCAGTCCATGTCTGGGGGGCCTCATTACTTCTGGGGACACAGAATGTCATGGCTGAGAGCACATGGGGTCCCAAAGCCGTTTGCCTCAATGCCGGGTGTAGAAGAAGAAAAGGAAGGAAGAAGCCCGTGTCCCACAGTCCACTTCAAGGGCACACCCCTATTGATCTAAAACCTCTCACCCACCGCAGGTTCCAACACTTCCCAGTAGCACCATGGACCAGGGACCTCACCTTGAACACATGGGACTTTAGGGGTCAGCCCAGGTCCAACCTATAGCAGACCTATTACAAATGAAGTTCCTATGAGCATTCGCGGCAAGTAAGCCAGACCTATGGGTTTTCTTGTTTGTTTGGTTTTGGTTTTGTTTTGTTTTTTCCTCCTGGGTAGATACCTAGAAGTGGATTTTTTTTTTTTTTTTTTTGGTGCATTATAATCATACATCTTTGTTAGGTACAAGCTGGTAAAGGCATACATGCACACATCTCTCATTTAACCCTTCCCTAATTTCCGTTCCACTCTCTTGCCCTTCCTCCTTCTCAAGTTCAGTTTAGTGATTGACTTTGATATGTTTGTGAAAGTACATCATGTGCATTAGGGTGTCCCCCCCATCGCCTTCAGTTAAGTCACCTTCTTTGCTCATTTAAGGTCTCTCCTTCTTCATCTAGAGTCCCTCTTATGTCCCACTTTCTCCATAGCTTCTGCATATTAGAGAGAACATACGATAGAAGTAGAATTGCTAGTTTGTAAATGTATGTTTTTCTTTAAAAAAAAAAAAACTGCCAAAATGCTTTTCGAGGTGGCTGTAGTATTTTGTATTTCCACCAGCAGTAGATGAATTTCTTCTACACCCTCGCCAACACTTATTATTGTCTATGTATTTTACTGTCACCCAGTGATCTGTTTTTATAAGTTAACTTACTGAATCCTGGCAGACACCCCAAGTATATGCTTATTAATAACAAAGATGAAAGGCAAAACTGCTTGCCTGAGGTCACAAAGCTCCTAGGAACAGAATCAGGGCTTGACTCGTGTCTAGACACCCCCAAGGCTGATCTGCCCCAAACTCTCTTCTATCCACAGCCTGTGTCATGAATTTATGCCCCAGCCTTGCAAGACACCCATCTGCTCTCTACCACCTCTTATGACCCAGCACTACCAGGAGCTCAAAGAACTCACAGACGCCTGTACCACCTCACTCTCTCACTCCCAACCAACTTTTTATTACAGAATCTGAGAGCGGAGAAGCCGACATCTACCCAAGAATCAGCAAAGGTTTTCTACAAATGGCCAAAGAGTAAATAGTTTCATTTTATAGGCCAGATGGTCCCTGTTCCAAATCTTCATCTCTGCCCTTGCAGTGTAAAAACAGCAATTCACAATGCATAAATGAATGGGTGTGGCTATACTCCAATAAAACTTTACTTACTAAAACACACAGCAGCCCAGCTGTGGCCTGAGGCCATGGTCTGGGAGCCCTTGATTGTACCCAGTGTCACATGGCCAGTCAGTGACTGAGGAAGAATCCCAGGCTGGGTCGGCCTGGCGTTTTGGAGTGTGTAGTGTTGCTACTCCTCAGTGCTTACACGTTGACTGCAGGAGTCTCTCTTCAGTCGGATGAGGAATGGCTCTTTCCCTCCACTATTGGCAATGGCCCTTCATTTACATATTTAGCACAGCTTAACCAGGAGCAAATTCCTCGGGCCTCTGGCACCCACATCATAACAGGGACATATGCACTGGTCCCCCTCCCAAACCTGATTCATGGGCCAGCGCCACCCTTTCTGGCTCCTGACCTCTCTGAACCATGCTGTTCTCATCTGTAAAGTGGGGACAATGGTCACAGGTCAGGGACGGTCACAGGTAGGGGTCACTGTAGCACCTGCAGCATAGGTAGGATGTGATCACAACATGAATTCCTAAAGGTCCCTAGAGTAGAGCGGGACCTGGCATGAAGTCAGCTCCCGATAAAGGACAGCTATTGCCACGGACCCCCGACCCATGCTCAAGGAATAAAATTAATTTCATATCTGCCCATAATTTAATATCTCACTGGGGAGAGCAAAGAATGCACTGTGGTTACAAGGCCCTATATAATTATCGCTGGCTGCACCGGGCGGGGCCATATGGCTTTGCAGAAAGTGGAACAGCCCCGAGGACAAAAACCATAAGGTAGTGGTAGTAATAATAAAGGTAATAATAATAATAATAGTTACCATTTATTAGGCACTTAGCAGAGCAACACGCTAAGTGCTTTACAAACACCCCTCATCGCAGCTGCATTGGGATAGTCTTTCAAAGGAGCTGAGAAAGGCAGGGCTTCCTGGGTTGCATCGCCCTGGACCTCCCTGTCCTCTCTGGTGACAGGTGGGAAATCAACTGCGACTCTGGGAGGTGAGGTGACCCACCCAGGTCACCATGTCCAAAATGGTCAAGCTGGGCTCTAGCCCCGGACCTTGAATTCTGGAGCCTGCTGCCTCCAGCCCCGCCCTGCCCCATCCTCATGCTCTCTCTGCCCTGCCGGCCCTGGTCTCCCCTTCAGGCCTCTGACCACAGCTGCAGAGGAAACATCTGTTGGCATCCCTCACGCTAAGTCAGTGGGCACTTATCCCTCCCAGAGACAGGGCTGCTGAAAGGACCACAGGAGGTGCTGGGGGGGGGGGGGTCTGTGATACAGCACTTGGCTAGCATGAGCGAGACCCTGGGTTCATCCTGGTATTATAAAAATATATATATAAAATAAAACAAAACACCACCAAGGAAGGGCAATGCTTAACCCAGAAGGGCGCTCTTCGGCAGTAGGTTCTCATGCATCAGGAGCACTGAGCACAGCACTGTGTGTGCTGGGGGACCCTCCCCGAGTCCCCAGGACCTATCTATGGGCTCCCAAGTCCTCCATGGTGTTCCAGCGTAATCCTGCAACGCCTGAGCAGCCACGCAGCTGACCGCCCTCCCAACGCCAGACCGTCCTAGCAAGGTCGTGCTCTGGGGACGCCCAGGCACGAAGGGGACTGAGTCTTGCTTCATTCTCCGACAGCACCTGCTTGTCTGGGGGAGGTCTGTCCTGGCAGCAGCAAGCCTGGAGGATGCCAGCCTCGTCTGCCCCTGAGCCTCACTGCAGGATCCAGGCTCTTCTCTCTCCCATGACAAGCAACTCCAACCCTTCCTTCATGTTCAGTTATGGCTTGAAAGGAAAGTGCCCCGGGGACTTCATGCTTTGGACACAGCCATGCTTGGGGGGTGGATCCCTGGCCCATGGCCTCTAAAAGCGGGGCATGGCTGGAGGTGGCTGGCTGGGCGTGTGGCCTTGGGGACTAGATATGTCCCTTGCTCTCTCTGCTCCCCACAATCATGCCCTAAGGACCTGTAGCCCCGGCCCTACTTGGCAGCAGGTGTAAATGGACGATGTATGGACTGAAATCTCTCAACCTATGACCTATAAGCAGATGAATCTTTCTCCCTCCAAGTTCTGAGTGTCAGGTGTGGGGTCACAGGAGTGAGGATGCCACCTGTGACAGGCTCCCTGGCCGGGGTCATCTCCTGCAGGCTTCAGGAGCCTGCTCAGCCCTCCCCGGCCATGCCTGTTGGCTGCTAGCTTGAAGGATGATATAGATCAGTCTTGATCATTCCCCGCCTCCCAGGCAGGGCTGAATTTCTCCCATGTAAGACAGGAAAAAAAAAAAGATACTCATAGCATGGCTGTAAAAATTAGAGGCCATAGCCAGACGTGATGGCGCACACTTATAATCCCAGTACTTGGGAGGCTGAGGCAGGAGGATCTGGGTTTGAGGCCAGCCTCAGATACTTAGTGAGGCTCCCCAAAACTTAGCGAGACCCTGTTTCAAAATAAAGAATAAGAAATAGGGCTGGAGGTGTAGCTCAGAGGTAGAATGCCCCTGGGTTCAATCCCCAGTTCTGTGAAAGAGAGAGAGAGAAAGGAAAGAAGGAAGGAAGGAAGGAAGGAAGGAAGGAAGGAAGGAAGGAAGGAAGGAAGGAAGGAAGGAAGGAAGGAAGGAAGGAAGGAAAGAAGGAAGAAAGAAAGAAAGAAAGAAAGAAAGAAAGAAAGAAAGAAAGAAAGAAAGAAAGAAAGAAAAAATAAATTAGAGGCCATATATGCTAAGCGGTATCTATGAAAACACTTAAGACCTTGAGACGCACACCTTCCCCAGTGGCGGCAGACTCTGTGGGTTCCATTGCAACTCAGGAACCCTGAAACTGGACCGGGGGCCACCATCTCTCCTCCGTCTTCCTGAATCTGGTAGGCACGTCCTTGCCTAGCCCATGAAATGGATTTAAAGAAAATAACATTCAAATTTAGAAACGATTTATTTAGGACTGTGCGTGGTAGCACATGTCCCTAATCCCAAGCACTCAGGAGCCTGAGGCAGGAGGATGGAAGATTGGAGGCCAGCCTCAGCAACTTAGCAAGACCTGGCTTCAAAAGAAAAAAGAAAAAAGGCTGAGGGGTTTATCTTAGACGTAGAATACCCCTCGGTTCAAGTCTCAGTGCCACAAAAAAAAAAAAAAAAAAAAAAAAGAGAGAAATTATTTGTTTAAACATTTAATTCACAAATAAAAACTCTTCATATTTATGGTGTACAGTATGTCGTTTTGGTATAAGTCTGTAGACAAGAGAAAAAGGCTAAACCAAGCTAATTAGCATATCTATTACCTCATGGAGTGTTGTGTGTGTGACGAGAACAAATCACAGCTTTTTTGTTTTTTGGTTTTTTTAATTAAAACATGCAGAAGGCCATCTGTGTGGTGAATGTCAGGATGGTGTCTATCTAACCTGTCTTAAGACCCTGGTTCCAGCGATCAGGCCGGGGCGGCAGTGGGCACTTTCCAGAGCCGCCTGCACCCCGCCCAGCCTTTTTCTCGGCACCTTCCTTTATCTAGAAGGTTCTGGAAGGCCCCCGGCTTCACGTTCTGGAGTCCCAGGAGTCAGGTCTCTGAGGAAACGCCCGTGGGTGATTTCCCCAAGGGCACCACTCAGGGCAGAGCTGGGCTTAACCCACAAGCCCCCGCCGTGGCCGCCATCTTGGCCGCCTGCCTAGCTCCAGCTGGACGGGGGTGACCGTCCTCAGGTGGCGCCTGCTGCCTGCGTGTGAGAGAGGACGGAAGTGAGCAGATGAAGGAAGGAAACCTCAATGCAGGGCGTGTCCCCGCTGCAGGAGCCACAGAGCAGGGGCGTGTGCTTCCCGCCTGATAGCAGAACACAGGGGCTCAGCTGCCAATGTACGACGGCAGGGCCCCCAGAAGCTTCCTACGGCAGGTCCTGCTCAGGTGCACCTGAGAAGGCGCCTGGCCCTGGGCGTGGTGGCACATGCTTGTAATCTCAGTACTTGGGAGGCTGAGACTAAAGGATCCGGGTTCGAGGCCAGCCTCAGCTACTTAGAGAGGCCCTCCACAACCTAGTGAGACCCTGTTTCAAAATAAAGAATAAAAAATGGGGCTGGGGTGTAGCTTGGAGGTAGAATGCCCCTGGGTTCAATCCTCAGTACTGGAAAAAAAAAAAAAAAAAAAGGCTCCCACCCTCCTCTGCTCAGGAGGCAAAGGCCTCTCCTGCCGTTGGACGTCCTTCTTTTGGGGGAATCCGTGAGCTCATGAACTTGGCAAGCAGAGACTTGGAGCCTCAGCCTCCTGGCCCAGACCCTCTGCTTCCTCCCTCCCTCCCTCCTTCCTCCTCCCTTCCTTCTTCCTTTCCTTCCTTCTTTCCTTCCTCCACCCCCTTGCCTGCCTCCCCCCAGCCTCCCTCCCTTCCTTCCTCTTTCTCTCCCTCCCTCCATTCTTCCTTCCGCCCCTCTCTCCTCTCCCTGTGTTCTTTTCCTTCCTTCCTGCACCTCCTTCCTTTCCTCCACCTGCACCCCTCCTTCATTGCCACCCACTCATGAGACAGTATTGCTCCGCCATGGTCTGCGCCTCAGGACCGCCCCTAGAGTCTGAAACCTCCCCCGCCCTCGGGTGCTCAGGGCCATGGTGACGGGCTGCACCCCACGGTCAGCGCGGGGCCTTAGGAAGCAGGTGCACAGGTGTGTCCAGGACACAGAGCCGCACAGGGCCAGGACAGTGTAACTCTAGGGATCTAGGGCTCCAAGAAAGTGACACAGCAGGCCATCTTGTCCCCACAGCCCCGTCCCGGGTCCTTATCCTCCTGGCCAACCCAGGCCCTTGTTGGAGTCCTGGTGACCCCTGACGCCCTGATACAGAAGTCAGCGTCCCGCCCCCATCTAGACACCCGTCCCCTTGCATCTCACCTCCGTGAAAGCCCTGTGTCCTTCCCAGCAGTCATTGGGCCACATGTGGTCCCCGCCCTGTCCTGTCACTGTCACCACCCTGGCCCCTGGTCCCCACCTGCCTCATCATACCTAGGCTGGCTGCAGCCCACGACCTCAGGCCTCGGTGTGGCCTGCACCCAGGTGCGTCTTCTGGCACAGGAAGGCTCCTCTGCGCCCCTGCACCCAGCTCTCCATCCTTGGTAGTTTGACTAATCCTGGAGGGCGCTGGGTACTGAGAGGGGCCGAAGAGGCTGACACTTGAGGTCTGCCCGCCCACCCACCCGGGGCCACCTCCACCCCACCCAGCAGCCCCAGGGAGGCTGTCAGCAGACTGCACAGCCCAGAGCCTCCGAGGTCCCCTGCAGCCCCAAGGTGAGGTCCCACCACTGCTGCCAGAGCCTCGGGACCCTCTGCCAGGTTGAGCTAGAAGGGGCACGGTCTTCTCAGCTGGCAGCTCTGTGCTGGCTTGGCCAAACTGCCCTGCTTCCCTGCCTATTCTCCCTGTCTCTCTCTCTCTCTCTTTCTCTCTTTCTCTCTCCTCTCTTTCTCTCTCCTCTCTCTCTCTCCCTCTCTCTCTCTCTCTCTCTCCCCCCCCTCCTGTCTCTCTCTCTATGTCTCTCTCTCCTGTCTCTCTCTTTCTCTGTCTCCCTCTCTCCTCTCTCTCCCTCCTTCTTTCTCTCCCTCCCTCCCTCCCTCCTCCCTTATTTTTCTCATACGATTCCACAACCCTGAAGTATTTGTTTGGGCTGAAACTTGGCCCCAGCATCCGGAGCCTTAAGGCAAACATTTGTCCTAGAATCTGTGGGAAATCATCATTTGGCTCCTCTCCGCCGGGCCCTGGTGGGAAGCCGCAGAGCCACCTCCTGTGCCATCCTGCCACAGGCCGCTGGCCCGGAGGCCTGGAATCTCCCTGGGCCCCACTCAGGGGCCACTCGGAGCGGGCACGCAGCTCGGTGACTTCCGGAACGCTCCAGGGCGGTGAGTCACTGGCCTGCTGCAGCCGGGCGGCCCGGCCTGAGCCACGATCCACCTCCTTTCGCGCGGGCCGCCACTTGTCCACAGAGCACCCGGCGGCTTTGGGCCGAGTCTCCAGACCACCATTGGAGGGACGTTCCAGGACGGGTGCCACGTGACCCTGCACCGGAGCTAGGAGAGATGGATTCACTGGCACCGGCCCCTGCTCACCAGGGACCCATTCATTCACACATTCATTTCTTCCTTTCCTTGGCTTAGGCTGCTCATTCATTCATTCAGAATTGTGCAGAGAGTTTGTAGAGATATGGATAGATACATAGATACAGACTAGACGTAGGTAGGGTCTCTTGTTCACGCATTCATTAATTCATCCTTCACCCATTTCTCCATTCATCCATCTACGTATTTCCCTATTTCTTTTTTTTTTTTTTTTTTTTGCGGTACTAAGGATTGAACTCAGGGGCATTCTACCTCCGAGCTACAACCCCAGCCCTATTTTTTTATTCTTTATTTTGAAACCGGGTCTCGCTAAGTTGTGGAGTGCCTCACTAGGTAGCTGAGGCTGGCCTTGAACCCGGATCCTCCGGTCTCAGCCTCCCGAATGCTGGGATTACAAGCGTGCGCCACCACACCCGGCTTCCCTATTTCTGTATACACCGGCTCACGTTACAGTGTCCTCCCCCCTTATCCACTGGGGATCTTTTTCTTTTGGTGTGGTATTAGGGATTGAATTCAGGGGCTTTCTACCTCTGAACTACACCCCCAGCCCTATTTTTTTTTTTTTTTTTTTTGAAGTAAGACCTCACTAAGTTGCTGAAGTCCTCATTAAGTTATTGAGGCTGGTCTCAAACCTGCAATCCTCCTGTCTCAGCCTCCCAAGTACTGGAATTACAAACCTGCACCACCATGCCTGGCTTTCCACTAAGGATTTGTCCCAAGAATTCCTGGATGCCTGAAACCACAGATATACCTCTGTAGTTCGGAGGCCTGTGTATACACTGTGCTTTCTCTCATTTGGAACAGACATAACCTGTGATCGTTTAATTGATAAATTAGGCATCCCAAGAAAATAAGCACAGCAGCGTAAGAATTGGAACAACTGCAATGGTATGCTACAATGCGAGTTTCTTAAAACTTTCAAATTGCTTATTTCTGGAATTGTCCATGGACTGTTGGGGACCGAGGTCTTCCTCGGGTAGCTGGGCCTGTGAGAAGCAAAGCCCTGGGCTCCTGCGTTGAGTGACTTTTTGATGCATTCATCTGTCTGAGAACATTATAAACTGAACTCATCAGTACCCCCCCTCCACTCTCACTCGCGCCCTCCCTCAGAAGCAGCCCCCTTCCCTTCCCCTGGTGTCTAAGACCCATGCTTCGCTTGCAAGGGGACACTGAAGCCATTACGACACCCACGCGCTCACTGCCTCCTTCTCCCCAGGAGCCCAGCCTGCGCTGAAAGGAGAAGGTAACTGAGCGGGAGTGGAAGGGACAGAAGTCCATCCGCGGCAAGGCCACCAGGAAGCTGTCCCCACGGCCAGCGTCCTGAGGGTGTTGGAGACTCCAAGAAGCAGAGGGCCAGGGGAGGACGGTCACTTGACGTGCTGAATAGACACCTAGCCCGCCGCCACTGGCCTCTGCCCAGGGAGTCAGCCAAGAAGCAGGCTTGGGGCCTGGCTGGGCTGCCCGAATCTGCAGCTGTGAGATCCCGGGCGGGTTCTGGAACTGCCACTGAGGCGTGGAGGTCACAACTCCCACGCGGAGCTCTGCTGAGGCCCGTGGGGAGTAGGAGGCCGAGGTGTGAGCCGCCCTTGTCTATGCTCCTTGCCAGGCCTCCCACGCGCGTGGAGGACGCTCAGGGAGTGCTTGAGTAAGTGAACAGAGGGGCTGCCTGGGCCCTCCCAAACCTTGCACGGTTCAGGCATTAGGGGGTCCACCAGAGAAGGGTTAGGACCATTTCCCCTCAACCTAAGCGCCTCTATTTTTACTGTTTACATATTAGACATTTCTCTCAAAATCATATTTGAAAAGTAAGATTACATCAAACCAAAAAGCTTCTACATCACAAAGGAAACAATCAGCCGGGCATAGCGGTGCACGCCTGTCATCCCAGGACTTGGGGGCTGAAACAGGAGGATCACAGGTTCATGGCCAGCCTCAGCTACTTAGTGAGGTCCTCTGAAACTTAGTGAGACCCTGTTTCAAAAATAAAGAACATAAAATAGGACTGGGGGTGCAGCTCAGAGTTAGAATGCCCCTGGGTTCAATCCCAGTGCCCCAAAAACAAAAAATAAAAAAAAAATAATTGGAGTGAAGAGATGACTTACAGAATAGAAGTAAATATTTGCAAACTATACATCTGATAAGGGGTTAATACAGGGATATTATATTGTGTTATGTTATGTTATGTTATGTTGAACTCCAAAAACTCAATAGCAAAACATAAATAAAATAAAATAAAATAAAATAACCCCAAAATGGGCAATAGACCTAAGTAGACATTTCTCAAAGGAAGACATTTGAATGGCCAACAGGTATATGAAAAAATGCTCAGCACTTCATTAAGGGAAATGCAAATCAAAACTACAAGGAGAAATTACCTCATACCTGTTAGAACAGCTAGTAACAGAAATTCAAAAGATCACGAGCACTGGACAGGATGTAGAAAAAAAGGAACCCTTGCACACTGTTAGTGAAAATGTAAATTGTGAAAAACAGTATGGTGGCTCCTCAAAAATTAAAACTGTAACTACCATAGGATCCAGCAATCTGACTCCCAAGTAAAGATCCAAAGGAAATGAAATCAGTATATGGAACAGACATCTGCACTCCCACATTTATTGTCCCATGATTCACATTAAACAAGAAATGGAAATGATCTAAATGTTCATCACCTGATGAATGGATAAAGAAAATGTGGTATATCTACACGATGGAATACTATTCAGCAGTAAAAAGGAGCATAATCCTCTCATTTGTGTCAACATTGATGGAATTGGAGATCGTTATGTTAAGTGAAATAACCCAGTTTCAGAAATATAAACACTGCATGATCTCGCTCACATGTAGTATCCAGAAAAGTCAATCTTATAGAAGTTGGGAGGAGAATGGTGATCACGGGAGGAGAGAGAGAGAGAGAGAGAGAGAGAGAGAGAGAGAGAGAGAGAGAGAGGTCAGGAAAGCTCGATCAATGAGTACCGAATTATCGTTAAATAGTACCAAGAAGTTCTGGCATGCTACAGCACAGTAAGGTGAGTACAGATAACAATATAATGTACTTTATATTTCAAAAATCTAGAAGAAAAGATTTTGAATGTTTTCACCATAAAAAAAATGAAAAAGGAAAGAGATAGATATGTTTTACTTGATTTCAACCTTATGTGATGCACCCATGTGTTGAAACATGTCACCATCAGTACGTACAATATTTGTTTATGTCGGTCAAATAAAGGAAAAAATCTGGAATAGACAAATAAGTAACAAGCTGGACATGGTGGCACATGCCCGTAATCCCACTACTTGGGAGGCTAAGAAAAGAGGATCATAGGTTTGAGGCCAGCCTCAGTAACTTACCCAAGCCCTCAGCAACATAGTGAGACCCTGTTTCAAAAAAAAATAATAATAATAATAGGGCTGAGAATATAGCTCAGAGGTAGAATACCCCTGGGTTTTATTTCCAGTACCACCAAAAAAATATATATTTTAAATAAATAAAAAAATGGGCCCCCCTACCCCCAAAAAATAAATTTTGAAAAACCATACTCTGATTCTCTTATTTTTACTTTTTGTGTGTGTGTGTGGTACTGGGGATTGAACTCAGGGGCATTCTACCTCCGAGCTATACCCCCAGCCCTATTTTTTATTCTTTATTTTGAAACCGGGTCTCACTAAGTTGCAGAGGGTCTCACTAGGTAGCTGAGGCTGGCCGCGAACCCAGGTCCTCCCGTCTCAGCCTCCCGAATGCTGGGATTACAAGTGTGTGCCACCACGCTCGGCTTGATTCTCTTATTTTTAAAAGACAGACAACAGAGGCTCAGAGAGAAGAAGAAAAGGGCCCAGACGATGACCCAGCCAGCTGCCAGGAAGGACCCCTGTCCACCATTCCTGTCTCCCCCAATACTGGCCCTCCGGACCACCGCCCCACGCCGGTCCCTCCACTGTGGGCTCCCCAGTCGGTGCCCAGGGGCCTCTGAGCCTCCAGATGGAGGAGGAAGGGGGTGTGGGGAGAAGGTAATTAGGCCGAGCCACAGAGGGAGGGGCCCAGCCAGGAATGTGGTGTCTCCTCAGGTGGAGAATTCAGCTGCAAGTCCCACGGGGAGAAAAAACTAACTCCGTATGGCCCTGGTGTTGGGTTTTGAAACCCTATTCTTTTTTTTTTTAATCTATAATTATGTGGTACACACCTAATTAAAATGGACTATAATTGTTGAAATATTTTATTGAAGTCATTTTTTTTTTTTTTTCCGAACGACAGGTTTAACAGATGATAAAACTTGTCTTGCGGTTGTCTCGGGCTGCCAAGAACCCCAGGCAGAGAACAGAGGGTGCGGCCGTCGGACAGTCACCCATCTGAATGCCAGCATTCTTTGCTAAGCGCTCCCTCTGAAGACTGCGCTGGGCCGCGGGCCAGGCGCTCAGGACGGCCCGGAGACCGGGGTGGGTGTTCTCGAACACGGATGATTGAAGTTTGCTCCGGCTCCAAGGAGAAGCGTTGAAACTGTGCTTCTGGGAGCAAGGACAGCGCAGACCAGAGGGAGATGTTCATCCTGATGCACCCGCCAAGAAAGCTTTCCCTCCCCTTGTGCGCCTCCCCAGCCCAGAGGACCACATGATTCCTGCAGGAACAGGGACCACGGACTCTCCTCTGACCCTGTCCCCAGGGCGGCTGCAGTGTGGACTGCGTACTTCCTATGTCCCGTCCCTAATGCCACCCACTGTGCAAAGGGAAATTGAGGCATGGACAAAGCCGGAGGTTCAAGGTCTTGCAGGAGACTGAAGCCCAGCGCTTTCCATGACGGAGACCTGATTCAAACGCCCGTGTCTTCATCATTGGAAAGATGACTCATTCCCGGGGCAGGGAAGGGCAGAGGAACATGCTCTGGAGTCCGGGCTCCTCTGCCTCGGGTTCCTCTGTCTGTCTGTCTGTCTGTCTGTCCCCCAGCTTGGGGACTTCCACATCTAGTACTCAGCACTGCAACTGCTGGGCTGCCCAAGAACTGGGCGGGCAGTTCCCCTGATCTGACCTCTGTGGAGGAGAGATAAAGCAGTAGGACCCCCATTACCATCTGCCTTATCTTGTGTTGGAGTCCCGGCCGCCAGGTGAAGCAGCCATTGTTGTTCTCAGGTAACACGTGATCAACAGGAGCCAAGAAGCCACATCTGGCCCAATCGGACTCAGTTAAAACAGAGCTCAAAGTTACAGGCTAAGACGAATAGCTTCGGAGTCTCCGTCTTCTGTCTGGGTGTCTCCTTCCCCTCAACTTCTTTTTTTTTTTTTTTTTTTTGCGGTACTGGGGATGGAACTCAGGGGCATTTTACCTCTGAGCTATACCCCCAGCCCTATTTTTTTATTCTTTATTTTGAAACCGGGTCTCACTAAGTTGCAGAGTGCCTCACTAAGCATCTGAGGCTGGCCGCGAACCCGGATCCTCCGGTCTCAGCCTCCCGAATGCTGCCCTCAACTTCATTTTTATTGAGCAACTACTAGGTAGAGGACCCTATGACAGACATGTGTCCCTTCACCCAAGACCTGGGGCCCCAGAGAGATCATGTCCTGGCTTCAAACCAGCCCCCAGGCAGCCGAGGAATCGGAGACCATCTCTGACTTCCCTGTCGTCTTTCTGCCTCTGCAGGACAGGACGGACTTCAGGACGACCACAAGGTCCAAACTCAGGGCGGCTGTAGGGATGGAGGGGACGTGTGTGCAGAGGCTGGCTCGGCTGGGAGCCCCACCCCGCCTCTCCCAGGCTCACCCCGACAGCTGTCCGGGAAGGGGGTTATTTGTACAATGCAGGCTGACAGCCTCTAAATCCCTCCCTGGGGCACTGGTTCCAAATTAAAACCTGGCAGGTTTGATCCTGGCCACCCCGCCCGCCCCCGCAGGGCTCCGGGCCTTCCTGCCCTCCCATCTGCTCCTGTCCCTCGTCCCCGCCCTGGCTCCGCTCTCCTCTGCCCACTCCCCTCTCCCACCTGTTGGCTCCGTCTGTCCACCTGGCGTGGGGAGCAGGCCTGGCGCCTGCCCTCCGGTAACAACGCAGGAATAGGGCAGGGAACAAGGACACCTCGGAGCAGATTAATTGGCCGAGCAGTCCAGGGCCAGCTGTCTCACCAGCCCTGGGAGCGGACAGCTCGTTCTGCCCATTTAAGAGATGAGGAAATCGTGGGTTGCGCAGGTCACAGCTTTGGGTGACAAATGGCCCGGCCAGGGGTGGGAAGGGATTCCCACCGGGGTATTTATGGTAAGAACGGCTGCCCTTTGGAATGTGCTTCCTGGACAGGCTGCGTCCAGGAGCCCGAGACTAAAAGGGTTTTGAGCCACCAGGTGCAGCCCACGCCGGGGTGTGCTGCAGAGAGCTGGCTGGCACCCCGTTCTGCAGATCCTCTGCGCCCACTCCCCTCCCTATGGAGACCAGGTGAGGAGAAACCCAGGTGGCCTTGGAGGCCGGCAATGTGGCACCGCCTGGGAATCGTAGGGGTCCAGCAGGAGCCTTGGGCTCTGCCCACTGGATGTAGGTACAAACCCCTCTCCCTGGACCCTTCGTGGCAACCAGAAATGTCTGTAGACCTCGCCAAATGTCACCTGGGTGCACAAAGTCACCCTTACCCCATTGCCCCAGGTGAGAACGCTGTGTTCCGTCTTCTGTTGTACTTAATGAAAGCCTGTGTTGATCTCTCTCTCTCTCTCTCTCTCTCTCTCTCTCTCTCTCTGGCATTTGGAAATGTGGAGCTGACAATGCCCACAAGTAGATAGCTCAGAGCATGGAAGAACTCACCAGGGCCGCGTGTGGCATTGTTTCCATCACAGAGCCAGAGACGAAGCTCTGAGGGTGGACGAGGGCACCGCAGAGTCCAGGGCCCATGAGTGGGACACTTTGAGCACGCCTGCTTCCACTTTGGGGACTCAGTGTTCCCGTCTTTAAAATGGGAGGGACCACAAGGATGGGACCACGAGGACTGTCCTCAGAT
This sequence comes from Graphiurus murinus, assembly GCA_004027655.1. Classification (NCBI taxonomy): domain Eukaryota; kingdom Metazoa; phylum Chordata; class Mammalia; order Rodentia; family Gliridae; genus Graphiurus; species Graphiurus murinus. The sequence goes on from PVLC010000721.1 coordinate 83,344, forward strand.
TCTCCAGGTCCACCATGCAGGGACCAGTGTCCTTATAGAGCAACAGAAGCTCTGTGCCCTGGACTCTGCCACCTGGGCAAGACCACGGCCTCTGTGAATCCTGGGCTCGTAGTAATATCTGCCCCACAGGACTGTCATGGCATTTCCTGGGAGGCTGGATAGGACAGGGAAGGCCTGGCACTAGCAAAAACACCCGCGAGAATTAGTTATCCTCAGGAACACCCTGGCAGTGTTTAAAGCCATGCAAACCTTCACCGAATCCACTGGCCCACTGAGTCAGATCCACCAAGGATGGGGACCACCCTTCTTTTTAATCTCCCCAAATGAGCATCCTCAGCCTGGCCTTTAGGAACCCCTACAAGTTATAGGAATGTCTTTGATGTCAGGGATATTCCATTCATGTTTCGGGGTCTCTCTGTATGGGGCTCCCTCTGAGTGGTATAAAGAAAAGAAAGGTCCTCTCTGTCCTCAGGGAATGTTTCAGTGGCATTGTTACTTCTGTGACCCCAGATACCTGACGACCACAACTTGGAGGAAGAAAGATGTATTTGCTCGCAGTTATGGAGATTTCAGCGCATGTCAGGCCAGGTCCTGTTTGCGGAGCTCAGAGCATGGCAGTGGAAGGCAAAGAAAGAGAGAGAGCCGGGGGGGACGAGCGATCTATTCCCCAAGGACACACCAAGGATACATCCCCAGTGACCCATCTCTTCCAACCACACCTACCCGCCTACTTTACCACCCTATGAATCCATTAATCCATCAATGGGTTTATTCACTAATGATGATCAACCATTTCACCTCTGAACACGTTTGCATTAAGACATGAGCTCTACCGGGGGCATTCTGTATCAAAACCATAACAGGGAACCACCGTCTACTTGGGTAAGAACAACTCATAAATCTAACATAAAGTCTAAGTGGGTCTCTGGGTTTGGGGCCACAAAAACTTGGGGAGATGTGCTCAGAGTTCGCAGAGGAGAAAGAGTGACTTGCAGGGCCATGCAGTGGGGTTGTGCAGGTTGTTGACTGTTCAGTGGCGCCCAGAGAGAGGGAAGTTTTTCCATTCCACACAAAAGCACCGCATAGCCTGTGACAGGACTGGAGGTCACTGTTTACCCAGCTGCCCTGGAAGTCTCTGCTCATCCATCAGTGCAGCTCAGATGCCCTCTTCTCAGGTGAGCCTTCCCCAAGACCCCATGAATGGGATCAACCACTCCCTCCTCGGTGTCATGATCTATTAAAAATCTTGCCTGCCTCAGATTCTTTTTTTTTTTTTTTTTTTTTTTTTTTGCGGTACTGGGGGTTGAACTCAGGGGAATTCTACCTCCGAGCTACACCCCCAGACCTATTTTTTATTCTTTATTTTGAAACCGAGTCTCACTAAGTTGCGGAGTGCCTCACTAGGTAGCTGAGGCTGGCCTCGAACCGGGATCCTCCGGTCTCAGCCTCCCAAATGCTGGGATTACAAGCATGCACCACCACGCCCAGCTTGCCTGCCTCAGATTCTAAAAGTGGGCCAATGCCTCCCCTGTCTATGAGCCCTTTGAGGGTGAGGACTGTGTGTGTGTGTGTGTGTGTGTGTGTGTGTGTGTGTGTGTGTGTGTGTATGACTTCTCAGCACCAAACACAAGATCTGGCACAGAATATGTACTGAGCAGATGCTTGCTGGATGGATGGCAAATGGATGGATGGATAAGTGAATGGATGGATGGATGAATAAATGGATGGATGGATAAGTGGATGGATGGATAAGTGGATGGATGGATGAATAAGTAGATAGATGGATAAGTGGATGGATGAATAGGTGGATAGATAGGTGGATGGGCAGTTGGGTGGTTTGATGATTGGATGGATGGATGGATGGATGGATGGATGGATGGATGGATAGATAGGTGGATGGGTAGTTGGGTGGTTTGATGACTGGATGGATGGATGGATGGATGGATGGATGGATGGATGGATGGGGTGGATAGATAGGTGGATGGGTAGTTGGGTGGTTTGCTTATTGGATGGATGGATGGATGGATGGATGGATGGATGGATGGATGGATGGATGGATGAATGGGTGGATGGATGGGGTGGATAGATAGGTGGATGGGTAGTGGGTGGTTTGATGATTGGATGGATGGATGGATGGATGATGAATCAGTGGATAGATTGATAGGCAAGTAGATGGATGGGTGATAGGTGGGTGGATAAGTTAGTGAATAAATGGGTATGTAGGTAGAGGGATAGATGAGAGGGTGGGTGAATGAGTAGGTGTGTGGGTGGATAGGCAGGTAGGTGATGAATGAATAAATGGGTGTGTAGATGAATAGGCAGATGGATGGATTGATGGACAGATTGATGGATGCATAGATAAATGGATGGATGGATGGATGGATGGAGATATGAATAGATGGGTGGATGGATAGATGGATGATTAGATAAATAAACAAATGAATCCGAGTGATTTAAAAGAGTTGTAGTGACCATCAGTGGAAAGGACACTACACTATCAATCAGGAGAGCTGGGTCTCAGCTGGGGTGACTTCTTGAAGGAGGAGGGAATGGGCCTTGAGGAATGAATCTGGTTTTTCCCGATGGAGATACGGTGCAGAGGAAATGAAGGGAACATCCTCCAGCCAATCTCACGTGCAGAAAAGTCACTGGAAAGTGCCTGTGTTTGTCAGTTGCCTTTCATTCACATGCTCTTCATCTGGTAAGGGATCACAAAATAATTTTACGTTCACAGAATCAATAGGAAAACCAGAAGACATGTGTTGCTATGTCGGGAAGACTGGTCCTCTGGGCTGGCATGTGTGTGTCCTTGGGGCTCCGTCTTTCACCTGTGGCTTCAGCCAAACACTGAGCTGCAGGAGGAACAGATCCTTGCCTCCCACGTGCCTAAGAGGCAGCGGAGCTCCCCACACTAATGGGGTCTGAAATGCACTGTGTTCTCACAGTGACTTCCCTCCCCAGCCTGAGGCCAGGAACGGCCCTACGTTAGTGTCTGAAGGGCCTCTGCTCTGACCTTGTCATGCTGCTGCTACCCTGGACCTCAATTTGCAAATCCATATAAGGGGACTGCACATCGCCACCTCTCAAGACTCAGAGTCGGATTAGACGCAACATAGCATTGACATTACGGTACTTAATCCATGCTGGTTTTCTTTCCCTTGAATATCCCATCAGCGTCCACTCCAGGAACCCATTCCCAAACCTCAGAGATGATGGCGTAGACTCCCTTTGAGCTTGGAAGTTATTCTGCCAGGAGAATCTGCTCTCTGGATTATCCAAAGGACGAAGGTTTATGTCAACAATTTCCTTTCTGAGACAACAGGAAGATAGAAACTAGGTCTGCAATAGTGGGTGTGTAAGTGCAGGGACAGACACTCGGACCTTGGAACGTTCTGCAGAAAGCGCAGTCATGGGAATGGGGCAAAAGCTTTTTAACTAAGATATGTAAATAAATGGATTTCTTTACTTACTTATTTAAATAAATTTATTGATTTATTTAAATGTATTTATTTATTTATTTACTTATTTTGTGGCTCTGGGGACTGAACCCAGCAGCATTCTACCTCTGAGCTATACCTCCAGCCTTATTTCATTTTTTATTTGGAAACAGGATCTCACTAAGTAGCTGAAGGCCTCTCTATGTTGCTGAGACTGGTCTCGAATCTGCTATCTTCCTGTCTCAGCCTCCCAAATCCTGGAATTACAGGAGTGTGTCACCACACCCGGCTTAAAACTTATTTTTTAACAGATACATGAAGGCAAAACATTTATACACACCGAGTGGGGTACCATGTGATCTTTTGATCCATGTGTACATTGTATAATGTTTCAGTAAGGTTAAGCACATCTGTCACCTCAAATGTTTATCATTTCTTTAGGGTGAACTTTCGAAATCCTTTCTTCTGACTTTTTCGGCTGTAGCCTGCGCGGTGGTTATCTATAATCACTCGCTACTCCACAGCGTACCGGAAGGTCTCCTCCTGTCTAACCGTGGTACCCACTAATCAACCCTCCCCATCTCCCCTTCACCCTATTCCCCAGCTCCTAGGAACCCCCTGACACTCCTACCTCCTGAGATCAACTTTTCAATTCCACACGTGGGTGAGATTCTGCAGTCCTGATCTTTCTGTGCCTGGCTTATTTCGCCTCTCACAATCATCTCTGGTTCCGTTCCTGCTGTCACAAAGGACAGGGTTTCCTTCTTTTTTAGAGCTGGGTACTATTCCATTGTTTATATGTGTCGGGGGAAAGGTTTTAAGAACACAGAGAGATTATGCCATCTAGTTGACTGAGAGAGCTACAAACAAAAATCCATCATCCATCCCAGCTCTGGGTTCTCTTCTTTGCTGCACAGTTTCTGTTTTGTCTTGTTTAGATAGCATTAGAGCAGAATACATTGAGACAACTTCCTCCGTCAACCCCAAGGCAAACCCGACAACCGAGTGTAAATAACCACAGTCGGGACCTCCCAGGATGTACTGTGTGTGCCTCCTTCTGACCTACAGCTGCTCTAGAGGTGCTTAAGATCTGGGGGCTAGGTCCATGCCTCAGCACCCTAAACAGCAGCTACACCTTGTGCTGGGGGCACAGGGAAGTGGGCCCTGGTCAGGAGGGGGTGCAGTGGGGAAGACGGCTAACCTGTCAAGTGTGTCTTCTGCGCCCTGCGCCTCCCTGGTGTTGGTTCCCATTCACACCTGGGTGCTCACTTGAGAGGCAGTTTCTAGATTAGAAGCTTGCACCAGCAGTGGAGAGCGGCTGTGTGAGCCCCAGCAAGGGCTTGGCTTCCCCACCTGGAAGAGTGGATGGTAATGGTGCCTGCCTGGTAGGTAGCCTGGGTCAGCTCTGTCCTCCACTACTCAGGGGAGCCTGGGACCTTCCTGCCCCGCCCCTCCACGCCTCGGCCTCTCGGCCTGCAGCAGAGAGATCGCTTGCACTTTCTATAAGCAGTAGCCGTGATCAGATGAGGCTCAAGAACTAAGCTGTGAGCCCCGGCACCAGGATGCAGCCAAGAGTCACCGGGTCCCTGCCCAGTTAGGCAGGAGCAGAGTCCCTGGACTGCAGAAAGGAGGAGGAGCTGGAAGAAGGGGCAGCTTAGACAGCTCTCTGTAGAAGCAGGGGCTTAGAGGACATGGAAGGACCTTGGATGGTCACGGGGACAGGGCAGCTCGGAGGACCCCGCAACCAAACAACAGGTGGCCTCAGAAAAGAAAGAGAGAGAGAGAGAGAGACACAGCTGGAGGGAGAGGGGGAGAGAGACACAGGAAACGTCAGCGTCGAGATCTGTTCCCAAAGCCCCCTCTGTGGCCAGTGTGACGCTGACACAGCGTCCCCACCGCCTGACCCTCACAAAAGGGCCTTGTCCTCGGCCTGCGCCCCATGATCTCCAGGGAGCGAGCTCACAGACTCCCTGCCCCCTGGTTCTCCTCTCAAAGGGCGTCTGCTCCCTGCTCCCCGCCCCGCCCCCCACTCAGAGATGTGGCGCCCCTCCCCCCGCCCCACTCCCCCAAATGTAGCTTGAGATTTTCATTCCTATTCATGGCACGTTACAATAGCTTCATTCATCCCCACTGGCGGTACAGTATTTTTTTTTTCTTTAATTTATGGAGTACATTTGTGATGTATGAATTAGAAAAAGGAAATGTTATTAGAAGGTCCCAGGGAGCAAGCTGCTTCTTGTCTGAGGACAGAGAAAGTAAATGTCAAGGAAAGAGGAGTGTGCTGGGGCTCAAGGGACCTGCGTCTAGCCACAACTGAACCCCAAAGTGCTGAGCGGCTCTGGGCAAAAGACTTAAGCTCTCTGGGTCTCAGGATTCTCTCTCTCTCTCTCTCTCTCTCTTTCTCTCTCTCTCTGTCTCTGTCTCTGTCTCTCTCTGTCTCTCTGTCTCTCTCTCTGTCTCTCTATCTCTCTCTGTCTCTGTCTCTGTCTCTCTGTCTCTGTCTCTGTCTCTCTGTCTCTCTCTGGGATGGCTTTCCAATCTCATCAAATAATATCTCTCTTAACCATGACAACAGGCTTGTGAATTAGGTATGGCTAGTGCCACCATTAACAGCAAAAGCACCCATTAGAGATCTGGTCCAGACCGCACCCCCTCTCGTGGACTCCAGCTGGGAAGAGAGCCAGGCTCAGCAGCCCACCCAGCCCTGCTGCCCGCTTTCAGCTGCCAGGGCCCCCTCCTGGGCAGAAGTACAAGTGGAGAAACCCAGTAAGGCTGCAGGGAGGCCAGCGTTTGGCCCTCATAAAGCCCTTGTCCAAAACAGCTGGCCACAGCTGGCCAGCACTGAGCTCGGCAGTCAGCTGGCCCTCTGCCCTGGGTATGGGGGTTGGGATCCTGGGTGGGGGGGTGCCCTCTCCAGCCTCAGTTTCCCCAACTGCAGAGTACAGGCAGTCCCCTCCCCCGAGGTCAGTGCACGGGGAGGAGACGGGGTGGCGAGATGTAATCTGGAGTGAGGCCCCACGCGGTTCATCCTCGGTATGTTCAGCCCACACCACCCCTCCCCCGGGTTCCATATGGTAGGACCTGGGCCCCCTCTCTCCTCCCACCCCCTTTCTTGGCCATGCCCGGTTGGGAGCTGGGTATCACCGCTCAAAAGGATCTCCATTGGACGGCCATTCCAAAGGGAGAGGGCACTCCCTGACTTGCTGCCCATGGGTTTTACTGTGACTTCACATGTCCCCAAAGTGTCCTCCCCGATCAGCAAGAATGGTGCAGAGGTCTCCGTGTGTTCACTGGCCAAGTTCCAGGCAGGGGAAGCAGGGCAGAGCTCGACCTCCTTCTTGCTGGTAGCAGAAACCCATCTGCTGACAAGAACCCAGGGGTCCTCTGACTTAGAGTCTCCGTCCGGGGCCCCCCTCCTCCTCCTCTCCAGGGAAGGTTTGAATAGCTGGGATGGAGGGAACACACAGCGTCCCAGCTTTGGGGGAGGATGGACCCCCCTCTCCGCCATCCTCAGCACGCCCCGGTCTTGGACTTCATCCCCTTCTACGCTTGTTTTTGACCCAGGTATCTGAGGACCCTTTCTGCCTTCTTCTTGCTCTCCATTCACGAGGTCTATCTTTCGGGGTCTCCCGGCTCCCCCTCAGGGGGCCAGAGCCACACAGGGGCTGCGAGACTGTGAGGCCCAACGTCCTCAGCCAGCTCCTTCTTGCTCTGTGGGCAGCACAGGGCTTGGGGTTGCTCAGGGCAGCCTCCACCCTGAAGCAATCAGACAGAGGGCAGGTCACTCCCCTGGATAGACTATTCGCAGTGAAGATCAGGATTTATAACTATAGTACGCAGGAATATGTGATAGCAACCGCACGTGTGTGTGTCAGCCCGGTAAGGAGACACTTTGGTTTCCTCTGTAATGCAGAAGGCGCAATGAGCTTCAGCCAGGGGAAACTTAGTCCACGCTCACACAAAGCAGAGAAGGAGGCCTCCCTTCCAATTCTCCTGCCTGGATCATCTGCCGTCCTGCACCCATCCTGGGGTCCCCAGCCAAAGCAATGACAAGACACCCCAAGCCTTACTGTGCCCTGGCAGCTGCCCCCTCTGCAGACTCACGGGTCTGTGCAAATCCCCTGTAACATCACGGTGGGCAGACACTGACCGCAAGGGAGCTGCGGACCCCCTACAGGCAGAAGATGAGACGTAAGATCATATCGGCCCTTCTGACAGTTAAAGTCAAATTTTATGCGAGCGATAGACTCTCGCTCTGATTGCCGCGCCATATAATTTTATTCTGGTTTTTCTGGGGGCTCCCCCCGGAACCCCTGCTCTTTCAAGTGTTCCAAAGCTCTGCTCGCCGAGATAAATGATTATAATTGACAGGGCATTGTCAATCTGTACCAAAGCTGATTTCATTAAGCATGCCAAGGGCCAGCTCTGGGGGCAGGGAGCGGAGCAGAGAGGGGATTTGATCTCACCCTCTCCCTGAAGTACCGTCCACTGGCACCAAAGGCTGGAGGGCAAGAGAACAAAGGAGCAAGCTGTCTCTGAATTCAAATCTTTCCCTTTGAAATGAGGCGGCCGGAATGGCCAATAAAACTGTGGAAATGGATTTCTGGCTGCATTTGATGTTAAGCCTTCAGTGTCAAGCGCCAGGTCTGCCGGTTCCCTCTTCTCTCCCCCTTCCCTCTTGCTTTCCGCCCTTCTCTGGATGGCCTTGTGGGGAACGTGTCCTTCCGTAACTAATTTCTCGGAGTTGGCGGAGGGGCAGCTGCAGTCCGCTTCTGCTGTGACAGGAGAAGAGCCAATTACATCTGGAGGATTGAGACCTGCTCTTATGTCTGCCACGGAACTGGTCTCATGGAGATTGATTAAGACCCCGCCTTCCCCCGCGCCAGTCTTTAAGCCTCTGTTGATTAAGGCATCTCTGTGTTCGAAGTCTCCTTCCTTTCCCAGTCAGTAATGGTCCTAATCTCACGCTCCCTCCCTTTCTACCTAAAGAAGAGAGCTGCAGAGAAAGTTCACGGTTTGGGGTCACCTGAAGCTGCCCATCCCTGACTTTCATCTTGAGTCAGTAGCCCTGTCCTTGACTAAGAGAAGCACGTGGCCGCTGACCAGTGGCGTCCTCCCTGCCATCCGGAGCTGTTACTAGGCCAAGGGGGACGGTGGAGAGCAAAGCGTCAAGGACCCAGACTATCATCAGTTTGCAAAAACCCAGTAAAACTGGTGTGGCTGCCGACTCTTCCTGCAGCCGGGACTTGCATAACTTCTCCCCTGGCGTAATTCTAAAGGAAATTGGATGCAAACGCACTGTGTGAGCTTCAAGCCCATTGTAGAAAGAAGAATTAGGATCAGGGCAAGAATATCACATGCAGAGGTCCCATTAGATCTGACAGCAGAGAAAGCACCATTCTCTTCCCCTCTTGAAGCAGAGAAACTGAGGCAGCAGAGTACCTGCCAGCCACCGGAGTTCTGTTTACAGAAACAGAGGCAGCCACGTCAGCTGGAAAACACGGAGACTCGGGGTAAAATGTACCAAACTTCTTAAACGTGTTCAATAACTAGCAGGAAATAAATTACATGACCTAAATCCTAAGAGGGAGTCAAAAGAAAGGAGGACAGTTGTGAGGCCCTTTTAACCCCGAGGACATTCAGTAACCCTAGGCAACTTGAGTATACATTTTTCAGAGCTTCAGAAGGTACAGGTGACAATATATATACATATACACACACACACACACACACACACACACACACACACACACACACCCTGAGCCTATTCAAGAGGGAATAGAAGGAATAGGAAAAGCAGGGTACAATGGTGCACATTTGTAATTCCAGAACTTGGGAGGCCAAGATAGGAGAACCACAAGTTCGAGGCCAGCTTCAGCAACTTAGGGAGACTCTGTTTCAAAATTAAAAAGTAAAATGGGTTGGGGGAAGGGGTATAACTCAGAGGTAGAATGCCTCTGGGTTCAATATCTAGTTTTCAAAAAATAAATAAAAAAGAGAGAATAGGAGAGATGGAGGATCAGTGATGAGTGTCCAAGAGCAAATCTACTTTATAAACAGCCGGGTTCACACACACACACACACACACACACACACACACACACCACACACACACACCACACACACACACCACACACACACACACACACAAACACACACACACAAGCATATGCACATCCACACGCACGCATGAACATGTACACACAGCACACACAAGCATATGCACATCCACATGCACACATACATGCACACACATGCACATGCACACACAGCACACACACACACACAGCACACACACACACAAGCATATGCACATCCACACGCACACACATGCACATGCACATCCACACGCACACATACATGCACACACATGCACATGCACACACAGCACACAAAACAGCCCCAGTGCCGAACACAGATGTCCTCAGGTTGTCAGCGGGGCCAGCACGATGGCAGCTTGCTGCTGTCTGCTCCACGTGGCCCCCTGAGCTGCTCTGCGTCCCTGTCCAGCCCTCCCCCAATGTCCTGTCTCAACACTCCCCGGAAGTAGATTCGTGGTCTGCACCCTCCACAAGCCTCCCTCCCTAGCCGCACAGCCCTGCTGCATTCGATGTCAGCTACATCCCTGCAGACCAGGCCCTGAAAAGAAAAGCATCCTTCATCTGCTTTGGTGTAGGCTTTCACTCTAAATGAGTAACAATAATAAGTTCAATGAAAATCATAGACCTGTCTTCTAAAAACAACTTTTCCTACCTTTCCGCAGCCCCGGTCACGTCTGGAAGGTGGGACTGGCCATGGATGCGTGGAGAGGGGACGTCGCAGGGATGCCACCCCTGCTCCGGCATCTCTCCTTGCTGGTCCTGACCTGGTGATGGTCTAGCCTGTTTTGCAGGTCGGCCTGGGGTCAGACTCTTTGTGATCTCTCCCCTCTCCTAGAGGCTGGAATCTCAGATGCTTAGGAAAGAAGGGTGAGCTGGCCCAAATCCCTGGGTGCTGCCTTGACCTCCTCCAGGCCCTGAGCCCCACAGAGGACCACACAGGTGCAGGCCTGAGGCCGCACAGAGCCCCAGTGGAGGCAGCATCCTGTGAGCCCCCAGCCAGGCCCCCTGGGGCTATGCCACCATCCAGCCAGTATGCAGGGCTTGCCCAAGTCTCACTGAATTTTGCAAGAGGTCATTCCTTTGCTCCTCATGGGAACCCAGAGGATCAGCAAGGCAGCCTTCTGTCTGTCCACTTAGAGATGGGGACAGAAGGCTAGCCGGCAAGCCATCAAGCCAAGGTAGGAGCGAACTGGGGAGACGAGAGAGGTAAAGATGTAGTGGGCTTTCAGCTACGAGGGCATGGCCTCCCTTGGGGAACTGGAGAAAATCAATGTAACTAAAGGACCTTTAAATGACCCTCCCAGGTGGAGCTGTGTCACCCAACTAGGTCCACCTGGGGGCTGGACCTCATGGCCACCACTTCTACAAAGTGAATTGGGCCAGGTTTGTACAGTGGAAGATCAGCTTTTTTAGCCACCAGGTTGAGGAAGCTGGGAGGGAGACATAAAAGCGAAAGAGGAGGGAGGCAGGAAGAAGGATTTTATGCTTCGGCCTGGACCAAAGTCGGTCCTGAAATTTTTGAAATATCATGTGCGATTGGAAAGTGTCTACTTTCAAACCTTCTAACTGATCTTTTATTTTTTTGGGGGGGTTAATACATGCAGATTTGAATTTATCTTAAGCGAAAGAGAAACTCTTGTATACAAACTGAAAACTTGATTTTGGAGAACACAAACATAATTAAGGGAGAATAGAGTTCTCAAAGGTATGTGAAGAGATGTTGCATCTGTAAGGTGAAAACAAGATGCTCCCTCAAAGAATCAATCCAATAATGACACAAAGTTCAAGGAAATTAAATACATAACTGTCAAAAAAGAAGAAAGGTCAATAAAAGGTTTGGAAGTCAATATAAAGGGAATGTTCAAGAAAGAAGAACCACAAAGGTCATGATATGAAAACAGAGGAAAGGAGAGAGGAGAGGGACAGGAGAGAGACTGAAGAGATCCTACATCCAACTAATAGGAGTTCTAGAAAAAGAAAACAGGTTAGAATAAAGAAGAATTGCTGCCCCCCAAAATAATCTAATAATGATTCAAGGGAATGCCCCAAAGGAAAGGGACAAAAGTCTTCAGAATAACTGAGCCCACTGAGTGGTCAGTACAATAAGTATTGTTTTTTTTTTTTAATCTATAACTGAGCATTTCATTATGAAATTTTAGAACACCAAAAATAAGGAGAATTTTTTTAATTATCCAGGGGTCTCCTTTGTAGTAAAGGGAGTATAACCAATATCTGAATTGTCATTAGTACAACTGGGTCCAAGAATACAACTCCTCCAAGGTTGTAAAGGAAAATAAATGTCAACATAGAATTCTATACCTTGCTAAGCTATCACTGGGCAGTGAGAGTAGAATAAGTTATGAGAGAAAGAGAAAGACATTATCAGTCATATAAACATTTATAGAGAAGTTTATAGAGGCTATGCTTATGCAATATAAAAGTAAATAAATAAGAGAAATTAATAAGATGCAGTACTCAGCCCAGGACAGTCATAAAGGAGAGTCCAAGAAAGAGATCAATGGAACCCAGAATAATTTGTCTAACTTAGGAGAGCATGGAGGATGGAGGTAAGGAGGGTCTATTAGGAAGAGGTAGAATTCCAGGGATTTAAATTCATTCTTGTGGATTAGAAATATTTTAAAGAGGGGATAAATACAAACAAAGCAGGAAAATCAAGGGAGATAGTTAGAAATTTAAAAAAAAATGAAATGGATAGTCATTGTAGTAGTAATCACAGTATCCTACTTGGCTGTGAAGTGTAGTATTTACAGAGTCCAAGTGAAGACAAAATGGTTTGTTTCATGAATTTTTAGCTTCTCGAATCACCTTATGAACAGAGCATGGTCGACTTAAGTTTACAAAATAAAAAAACAGATGTCACTGATCTTAACAACATAAAAGCCAAAGTACCATTGTTATAAATGACAAGCAGAAAGGGTTTCGAAAAGGGGTGGTAAGGAGGGATGGCGTGCTCATGTGCTCATCTTGTAAACAGTGGGTCAAATGTTATTGTAAATAATTGAAGGAATAAAAAGCATGTACATAGCCAGGTGTGGTGGCGCACGCTTGTAATCCCAGCATTCCGGAGGCTGAGACCGGAGGATCCGGGTTCGCGGCCAGCCTCAGCTACCTAGTGAGGCCCTCCACAACTTAGTGAGACCCGGTTTCAAAATAAAGAATAAAAAACAGGGCTGGGGGTATAGCTTGGAGGTAGACTGCCCCTGAGTTCAATCCCCAGTACCGCAAAAAAAAAAAAAAAAAAAAAAAAAAGCATGTACATATGTGATTTTAATTTGCAAGCACAGTTAATAAAAACTAAACAAGTGTGTATATGTCTATGTGTTTGTGTGTATATGCATACAAAATAAGTTGGGGTGAAGAGGAAAAGACAAAGAGATGAGGATGAGAGTCCAAAGGAAATCATGTCTAAACTTGAGATATCAAAAATAACATTATTAACATGTGTACAGACATGCAGCGTTAATCATCAGGAGAAAGAAAAAACAAACAAGTAAAACTCGCTTACAGATTTAAGAGTGATTGACACAAGAGAAAAGGAGTAAGGTAAAGGAGGACCTGACAAGAGACAATTGCTTTTCATTAGAAATACATCTCTATGCTATTTTAAACACATTTGGGCATTTGATAAATATTTTAGATATCATTTTATCTAAGTTCGACTTCATATTGCAGTCACGGGTGATAAAGATTAGGAAGTACCAATTATATTTATGATTCTGGAGATGATAATAGCTGCTCGTTGCTGCTGCTGATATATCTATTACTTTCATCTAAAAGCTATTTTAAACTAAAATCTAGACTGTCCTGTTTCACTCCAATCACAGATCAAACCGAGAAAGCCAGTTTTACAGAAAAAACTAAGGCAGCTGCAGTTTGAAAGTGCTTTGTGAAATATAACTACCTCATCCAAACCCTAAAAAGCCCACTCATTTGTCCAACTACTGTCTATGGAGCTGTTACTAAGAATGAAGATGTGTTCGGTATGGCAAAGGCTTGCCAGGTTCCATTTCGGTCCTGAAGGTAATACGTGAGACTTTTGTCCAAAACCAGCCACGGGATCCTCACTGGTTGTGGAAAGCACAGAAGTCAGGACTGGAATTTTTAGACCCAGATCTTTCATTCACACCAGCTATGTATGTCTGGTAGGCAAAGCCCCTCTGTTGTGTCTGGGCCTCGCTGTTTCCAACTATGAAAGAGCAGGCTTTGAAATAGAGAGCAAAGCATCAACCCTTGTCACCCCGGGCTAACTGGTCTACCCCACCAGCAGGGGGAGCACAGGGTGCTGTCTGGCTGGAGCAGAAGAGGCGGCGGAGTGGTTAAGGAAAAGCAAGCGCTGGGTGGTCAGAGACCGCCTGTGAAGCAATCCCACGCAGTGGGAAGATCCCAGATCTGGGGGTCTGGAGGCCCCGGGGTTAAGTTCCAGCTCTATCAACACTTTGCAGATGATCCTGAGCAAGTCACTACAGCTCTGTGGCCCTTGCTATTCTCGCCTGGTGGATTAAAGAGTTCAACTAGACAATGCCCAACGTCCTTTCCAGCTCTGACATGCTCTCGTGCTGTGATTGCGTGACCACTAAATTCAATTAAAATCAGAGCTTTTGCATCACTCCGTGTTGGTGCAGATAAAGTAACACGCCCATACATACTTGAAAAAGCCTCCGACAGTGGGCCGCTCAGAGCTTATCAGCCCATGATCAAGGGCTCCCTCTCCAATGCAGGTGCTTATCTGCCTCTGAGGCCAAGGGCGCATCTTAGTAACTTCCAGCTCATGAGGCAATGCAGGCGTTCCTGCCACTGTGAAGCTACCACCTCTGGCTACAACAAGGCGTTGTCTGATAAACAGACTTGCTACACGCCCGTCTCCCTGGGAAGGAGGGAGGCTGCTGCCAGCCCACTCCTGCCAAGGTGTGCACCCGGCCATCTGCAGGTGGGGCCTGAGTCCGGGGAGCCGTCGGGGCCAGTCGAGATGCTGCCAGACTTGGTTACAAAATGAATGGTGGGTATGGCTGCTGCGTGGCGGGCTTCCTAGGCACCTGGACCCCAGGCCTGAGGGTCTCAGAGATCAGCAGAGAGCTTTGGGAAGTGAGGGTCTCCTGGAAAACGAAGGCTGGGCTCCGGATCAATGTATCAGGGAGAAATGGTCCATCAATCTGGGATCAGGCTATATCTAAAGGCCAGAGAGACTCACTCTTTTACAGACATGCTCCAGAGAACTGATATTCACTGGACATTGAGGAAGCAGATGAATTAATAAGCCTAGGGTCCTCCCATCAAAGAGCTCCCAGTCTGGTGGCACCATGAGTTCTTTCGTTTATCTGATGAATCTAAAATGAGTATCTATCATGCTTAGTCCTCATTCTTGGTATTGGAGCGAATCAGGTGAACGAGACAGAAGAAATACGTGTGATAGCTCAAAGCTTAAGTCTCCAGCTTTCTGCTGACCATCTTCCAAGAGTCCTGGCCACAGCTGGCTAAGTGCTTCCTGGGGACCGGCACCGTGCCAGATGTCCTATAAGTGTTACCTTGTCTCACTCTAATGGCCTAAGGATGTAATGACCCAAGTAGGAGTCTCTCCCTGCTCCACATATGTGGAAACTGAGGGGGGCTTTGCCAGCAACCACTCAGACAGCAGATATCTCAAGTGACATCGGACCCAGGTCTGCGTATCTCCAAAGCCCAATCCCCTTTCACCATAACATCCTGCCTCAGCCCACTCTTCTGAATCCAGAAAGGGAACTTTCCTGCTCTCCCTGTGGACCCGCTTCTTCACCTTCGTTCCCTCGCTCAAGGAGGGGAGCAAGGGCTTTTCCTACTGGCACCTGTAGGTGTGGGAACAGCTGGAAGGACTTCACAGTGACAGACAATTCTTGGCCAGTTGTATTGATCAGATAGGGAAACTAGGGCATGGAACAGAGAAATGGTTTGACTCCAGACCCCCCCAGCCATGTAAGGTCACAGGCAGAGGTCCTTCTGGTTTCCAGGTTCTTTGTTGAGAAGTTGAAGGGAAGGCAAGTCAGACACGTTGGTGACAATCCATGGGTATGTAACTGACTAAGGCAGCAGGACAGCAATGAAGCCAGCTCGGCCACCAGGGGAAGAGAACCCATCTTATCTGTCAGCACAGATGTCTCCAGAAGCACCGCTGGGGAAAGCGAGGCTGAGTCGCCACTGGTGGTTCTTACAACATGATGTGTGGTGCTGTTCACGTCCAAGTTTAAACATACGCATCCATGAATCCATTACATGGAGAGAACCATGGATACATGTGTGTGTATGTATGTCTATAAACAGAGATAGATATAGATATATAGATAGAGATATATACACATGTATATTCTCTCTATATATACATATATATTCTCCCTAGAGAATATATAGATATATAGAGAATAAATATGTATATATATATATAGAGAGAGAGAGACAGAGAGACATACACACACACACTATATATATATGGATATATGAGGGGGGGAGTATATCGTGGGAAGACATTAAATTCATAATAATGACTACTTATGTACAAAACAAAATAAACCAAGATGAGGATGGTGGTCACAGGAGACGGCTAAAGGCTATAGATTTATCTAAAGGTTCCAGTTGTTTGTAAAGTATCTAGTACCCTCATATTACACACACACACACACACACACACACACACACACACACACACACACACACAGGCTGTGTTTATATATATAATATATTATGTGTATTATCTGAAATAAATGTGAGAGAAGGTAAATGGTTAATTCCAAGTGATAGGACTTTTGCACTTTTTTTTCTTTGTTTTCCCAAATATCCCAAAAGAATTCCACAAAAAGAATCCAGGTTCAAATCCCATCTTTGCTGCTAACAATTCTGAGACTTGGCGATCCCTTTGCCCTCCAAGTGCATTGGTCTCCTGTTTGGTGACCAGAGGCGCTGGTAGATACTCAATGGGTAAGCTCCCAGCTTCCAGCCCTTGAGTTGTGGGCACAGAAGAGATTCCTCCCTGACCAGGTGATATTTTCCAACCAGACTGAAAATAAACCAGATATTTCACATGGAAGAAGCATCAGACTACAGAAAGAAGGAGGAAAGAGGAAGAAAGGAAGGAAGGAAGGGAGGGAGGGAGGAAGGAAGGGAGGAAGGGAGAGAGAAAGGGAGGAAGGAAGGAAGGAAGGAAGGAAGGAAGGAAGGAAGGAAGAAAGGAAGGATGGAAGGAAAGAAGGAAGGAAGGAGGGAGGGAGGGAGGGAAGGAAGGAAGGGAGGAAGGAAGGGAGGAAGGGAGAGAGAAAGGGAGGAAGGAAGGAGGGAGGGAGGGAGGGAAGGAAGGAAAGAAAGAAGGAAGGAAGGAGGGAGGGAGGGAGGAAGGCAGGGAGGAAGGAAGGGGGGAGGGAGGGAGGGAAAGAAGGAAGGAAGGGAGGAAGGAAGGAAGGAATGAGGGAGGGAGGGAGGGAGGGAGGGAAGAAGGAAGGGAAGAAAATAGGAGAAGAAACAATCAGCTCAGGTTCCTGTTAAGAAGTAGCCACAGGATCTTGCCATCCCAACCCAAGAGTCTCCACCTGGTGCAACCATGCCTCTCAACTGTGTATACACGCACACACACACACACACACACACACACACACACACCCCACACTGAGTGGCCCCTGGTGAGTTCTGCTGCAGCGTCTCAGTCGGGATCAGAGTGGCTCAGCCAAAGCAAGTACCTATCTCCAGGTGTCTGCCCTCCCTTCCGCCATCTTTAACCCCTCTTCCCCGGGCACACATGCAGAGACCGCAGTCCAGTGGAGACGTCTCCATCCAGTGGCACGGAGACCCTCTCTGCCTGTTACCATGCCACCTTCTGTGCGGTCGGGATCAAAGCCCCTGCCTCCCATGAAACACCGCAGGACACCTATGGCCCCCTGAATGGATGCCCATAGTCACTAGCCAAGGGGCAGGCTGAGCCTGGGCTCCTGCTCCAGTCACAGGAGCCAGCAGCCCACCCCACACAGCTGGCCTGTGCTAAGCTCGCTTCCCGCTTTGTCTCAGGGTCCTCAGGACAGCCTGGACTCACGGGCTCAGAGCGGTCTTTCCAATCCACACCAGGAACCAGGTCCACGATCAAGTCTTTTTGCCCTGAAGAAAGTTTCTGCACACTTGCAGCACAGCAATTCAGGAAGCTGTGTGAGGCCAGATCCCAGGCCCTGGTCCATCTTTGTCATAATAGTACCATTTCCATTCAAAACATGCTCAACTCTCCCAGGCAGCGACCCTGGTACCCCTTTGGTGTCACCGGGCCAGGGTTTGCAATCTCTCGCCTTGACCCTGTGTAAAATGGTACAAGGATGCCCATGTCCCCATGTCACTTAAAGAATCAAGTGAGGGAGCAGGCGGGTGTGAGAGGGAGGGCCTCAGCACACTCCTCACCTGAGGTCAGCCTGCAGACTCAGCTGCTCCTGACCCGTCCTCTCCGGGCAGCTCACACAGACCATGTCCCAGTGAGAAGCAGACGAGGCATCTGCTGCCTTGGGTCTAGCTCTGCCTGTGGAGTCGCAGGATGTGGTCGGCCAGAACGGCGAGGGACCTAGAAACGGGCTTCCCAGAGGCCTTTGCAGCAAAGCCACAAGGCAAGGAGACAATGAGCTGCTTTTGCTCTTTCTTAACAGCAACCGAAAGAAAAAGCCGTTTTCTTCCCGAATGCTCTTGCTTCTCATGGTAGGGTAAGGATGGAAGTCACTGGGACCCTCTGTGCCGGCTTGACGTCTCACCGGGCTGCGGGACATCGGCCTTCAGAGAAAAGAATCGGAACTCTCTCCTCTACAAGCGCACCAGGCAGTTCTTTCAGTCTAGTAAAGCATAAGTCATCGGATCGAGAAGAGAAACAGAAGAGCTTCCTGGAGCTCAAACCTGTCTCACAAAACAGCACTGGGACGCGTTTCATAGAAATTAATCCAAAAACATGCAGCTTAAAGATCCCTCAAAAGATAGAACACTTGCAAACTAGCAGAGAAGTACAAAAATAAATAAATAAATAAATAAATAAATAAATAAATAAATAAATAAATAAATAAATAAGAGAAAGAAATTACTTGGAACTTTGACAAACTCAAGAAAATATTTTTTTTCTTTTATTTTTCTGTATTTCTCTTTTTTTTTTTTTTTTTTTTTTTTTTTTTTTTTTTTTTTTTTGCAGTACTGGGGATTGAACCCAGGGGCATTCTAAACTTCTGAGCTACACCCCTAGTCCTATTTTTTATTCTTTATTTTGAAACAGGGTCTCACTAAGTTGCGGAGAGCCTCACTAAGTAGCTGAGGCTGGCTCTGAACCCAGATCCTCCTGTCTCAGCCTCCCAAGTACTGAGATTATAAGCATGTGCCACCATGCCTGGCTATTTTTTTTTTAAATTGGTGCATTGTAATCATACATCTTTGTGAGGTACAAGCTGGTAGAGGCACACATGCATTTAATCCTCTTCATTTAACCCTTCCCTAATTCCTGCCCCATTCCCTCCCCCACCCCCTGCCTCCTTCTCAGGTTCAGTTTAGTGATTGGCTTTGATATATTTGTGAATGTACATCGTGGCATTAGGGTGCCCCCCATCACCTTCAGTTAAGTCACCTTCTTTGCTCATCTAAGGTTTCTCCTTCTTCATCTAGAGTCCCTCTTATGACCCACTTTCTCCCTAGCTTCAGCATATTAGGGAGAACATATATTTTTTTTTTTTTTACTTTTTGTGACTGACTAATCTCACTTAACATAATATTTTCCAGTTCCATCCATTTCCCTATAAATAACATAATTGTGTTCTTCTTTATGGCTGAGTAAAATTCCATTGTGTACATACCCCATAGTTTTGTAATCCATTCATGTGTGGATGGACATCTTGGCTGGTTTGGTCTGATAGTTTGGTTTCCATTCTTTTGGGTAGATACCCAGAAGTAGTATTGCTGGATCATATGGTAGGTTCATTCCTGTTCATCTGAGGATTCTCCATACTGTTTTCCAAAGTGGTTGCACTAATCTGCAATCCCACCAACAATGTATTAGGGTTCCCACTTCTCCACACCCTCATCAGCATTTGTTGTTGTTTGTGATTTCACCTAACCCCATTCAAATTGGGGTTAGGTGAAATCTCAGGGTAGTTTTGCTTTGCATCTCTCTGATTGCTAATGATGTTGAGCATTTTTTCATGCTTTTATTGGTCATTTGTATTTCTTCTTTTGTGAAGTGTCTATTTTAGTTCACTTTCCCATTTTTTTGATTGGGTTATTTGTTTTCTTAGCTGTGAGTTTCTTGAGTTCTCTGTAAATTCTAGCTTTAGTCCTCTTTTGGAGGAATAGCTGGCAAAAATTTTTTCCCATTCTGTGGACTCTCTGTTGAGGTTCTTGATAGTTTCCTTTGCTGCACAGAAGCTCTTCAGTTGAATGCAATCCCATGTATTAATCTTCCTTTGAGTTGCTTGTGCCTTTGGGTTCTTGTTGAGAACATTTTTTACCTGTGCCTATGTGTTGAAGTGTTGGACCTATGCCCTCTTCAAGTAGCTGCAAGGTCTCTGGCCTGACTTCCAGGTCTTTGATCCATCTTGAATTGACTCTTGTGCAGGGTGAGAAAGTGGAATTTATTTCCATTTTTATGCATATGATTAACCAGTTTTGCCAACACCATTTGTTGAAGAGGCTATCTTTTTTCCAGTGTATGTTTTTGGCTCCTTTGTAAAAAATCAATTGACTGTAAGTGTGTGGATTTGTTTCTGAGTTTTCTATTCTGCTCTATTGGTCTATGTGTCTGTTTTGCAGATGACATGATGCTATACTTAGAAGACCCAACAAACTCAACCAAAAGACTTATAGAACTGATCAACAAAGTGTCTGGATACAAAACAATCTAAAAAATCATAAGCTTTCCTGTACGCCAACCATAAATCTGCTGAAAAAGAAATCCAGAAAACAATTCCATTCACAATATCACCCCCCCAAAAAAAATATTTAGGAATAAACCTAATCAAGGAGGTAAAAGACCTCAACCAGGAAAACATTAAAAAGTTGAAAAAAGAAATTGAAGAAGACCTTAGAAGATGGAAAGATCTTCCATGCTTTTGAATAGGCAGAATAAATATAATCAAAATGGCCATTCTCCCAAAAGAGATATACAGATCCAATACAATACCCATTAAATTACTAAGGTCTCTCCTCACAGGCATATAAAAATCAGTCCTTAAATTTATCTGGAACAACAAAACGCCCAGAATAGCCAAAGTAGTTCTTAGCAACAAGAACCATGCAGGACGCATCACAATACCTAACTTCAAACTATACTACAAAGCCACTGTAATAAAAACAGCATGGCATGGGCACAAAAACAGACACTTGAAAATATTTTAAGCCTGGCCTCCCAGCCACAAATTATGCAGCTCCAGATAGACTCTGGAAAAGTCCTTTTGATGCAATTCATCCCTCTACCTACTCGTCCTTAGACAGGGAACTCGCACAGCACTACCTCTCCCTTCCCGCCTCCACCCAGCCCAGCACCCCACTAGCTCTTTCTTGTCATTCCCCAAACAGTGTGGTTCTGAAAAAGCAAAGGATTCCTAAGTGGCAGGAAAGGCAGGCTTCATGCACCTGGACTTCCTCAAGCCTTCTCTCTGTGAACTCTTTCTCCATCAGCAAGTCAATGCCTCCTGTCCAGTCCCCCCCCCCCCCCGCAAGACTTCTTTGTAGTTGGATGGACCCAGCCAGAGAGGCTGGAGACCAAGATCTTGCAAAGTAGCAGAGGCAGGTGGATGAAGCAAATCCAGGGAACTGAGTGGTAGGCTCAAATCCCAAGGGTATGTCCAGGAAGTCTGGGAACAGGGAGCAGGAACTTTGCATTTGGAGACTCACTGAGAGAGAGATAGAGGGGAAAGTGGTGCCAGACCTTAATGCGCACAAAGGTGGCTCACCTGGGAAAGAGACAGCGGTGAGATCTGAGAGTGGCACGTTAAGTCTTATTGAGGAGTGATCTCAGGAACAACACATCCAGAGGGGCGGGAAGGGAGTTAAGGAAAGACGGACTGGGCGGAGGGAAAGGTGAGCTCCGATTGAGTTGCAAGGTGAGCTCTGGAGCTGAGCGGGACCTTCAGGGGTGCCCCAGTCCAGACGAAGAAGCTGGGCATTTATAGCCTGGTAGTGACTGGGTACGGCATGCAGGTCACCTCGGGAGAAGGTGTGCAACCTTGGGCAAAGAAGCATCGACATCCAGAGGGTCATGATGCAGCCCACGCTCCAGGCACCTGTGGAATTGAGGGCCCCCGTCCTGCAGCGGGATCTCGACACTTGCACAGCCCACCCCTTGTGCCGCCTGGATGTGCTGCATGCGCTAAGTTCACCCTCTGCCCCCAGGAACAGGTGTTCTGGGATTCTAGCTGGCCTCTTTTCCTGGAAGGTCTTATAACAGGAAGGTCAGTAAGGCATACCAGGGCCACCACTGCTGCTCTGGTATTATAGCCACGTGTGGGGACTTGCATCCTTGCCCCCTTCTGTATTACCTGGTCTGTTTCCTCTTACTGTCAGCATTTCTCCTGCTCCTGTGCTTAGCTGAAGGGATGACCCACCCCATTTCACCACCAGTAAAACTTTTTTTTTTTTTTTTTTTTTCGGTACTGGGGATTGAACTCAGGGGCATTCTACCTCCGAGCTACACCCCCAGCCCTATTTTTTATTCTTTATTTTGAAACCAGGTCTCACTAAGTTGCAGAGTGCCTCACTAGGTAGCTGAGGCTGGCCGAGAACCCGGATCCTCTGGTCTCAGCCTCCCGAATGCTAGGATTACAAACGTGCGCCACCACGCCCGGCTCACCACCAGTAAAACTTTAATTTGAAGAAAGAGTGAACAAAGAAGGACTGGGCAGAGGGAGGCACTAAACTTTCATGGGCCCCAGTCCTTCCTACTTTGGGGTCTGACCTTGGCAAAGCAGACAGACCTGCACGGTTTGAGAATTCAGCTTCTGGAACATTCTGCTGCCTTGAAAATCATGGCTTGATCCTCAGCTCTTCTGGCCTCCAGGGGGGTGAGTATCTTTACGCGCTGCCCTCTGGCTCTCACGCTTAGCCCTTAATTGGTATTAATCACTCTGAGCCTTTCATTGTCTCTGTAATGCATAGGTTGCCCCCAGCAAGTGTTCCAAGCTCCACCTAATTACTGAGCCCTCCCTCCTCCCCAAGCAACCTCACCTGCAGTGCAGCCCTTTCTCCAGTCGCCTGGCCCATTTCCTCACCAGCCAAAGGTTGAGTCAGCTAGGTGCCGTGGTGTGCTCCTGTAATCCTGGCACTTCAGAGGCTGAGGTAGGAGAATCTCAGGTTCGAGGCCAGCCTGAGCAACTTAGCGAGGCCCTCAGCAACTTAGCCAGACCCTGTTTCAAAATGAAAAAAATAATATAGGGCTAGGGGTGTAGCTCAGAAGTAGAATGCCCCTAGGTTCAGTCCTTAGTTCTGAAAATTAAAAAAAAGTTGGTCATTGAATTATGCCAGGCCCTGTCCTTCTAGAATCTTCTCCCAGAGACTCCATTCCCCAGGCCCGTCTAGTGATCCAGCTCCAAAGTCTACATCCTAGGGCCACCTCAGCATCCTTGGTCGTCGAATGGGTGCCTGGGTGACAGACCATGGAAGGGAATTGACATGCAGGAGGTGTTCCAAAGTGAGCAGCACCTGTGAGGGAGCCATGGAGTGAGGGAAAGAGGACTGGGCGGGGGCAGAAGCTGAACCGCGATGCAGACCCGATAAAGACCTCAGCCAACCCCGGGGGAATGCTGAATCTGGGATTAGCCACCAGGGGCGTCCTGAGCTGAGGCCAGCGGGCAAGGCCTTTATCCCCACATGGTACAGACACCAGATATGGGGTACAGACCCCAGACACGGACACCAGATACGGGGTACAGACCCCAGATACAGGTTACCCCTAGGGAAGGGAGAAACCCTGGGCTAGGCAGCTACCTTCAACCAAAAGAATTTCTAGAAATGGCCGCAGCTCTGAGCCAGCTTTGGCTAATGACCCAACGGCTCAGAAGCAAGCACCTTGGTCCTGAAGGGGTAGCCGTGTCATCGTAAGTCACAGCGTCTACCGCAGTGTCTGTCTTGCCCAGAAGATGAGCTAAGACTTCTCACATAGCCGCATGAATGAGTGTGTGATTGCAAACCCTGCGAGGTGCCGGGGAGGGTTTATGTGTGAAGGAGCATGGAGCTAGAACAACCCAGCAAGGAGGGTCGCTGGCTTCCTCTGGGGGTGAGGGGGGCATCAGGGAAGGCTCCCCAGGGAAGAGAATGTGAGCTGACTGATTCCTGAGTGAAAGTTGGGTGTTCACAGGACAGGCATGAGCAAAGGCCGGACGCAGAGGGAATGAGGTGCTCTTCAGAAGTGTCTAAAAGGCTGGGGGAAGCCGGGCGTGGTGGCGCACGCTTCTAATCCCAGTACTTGGGAGGCTGAGACTGGAGGATCCAGGTTCGAGGCCAGCCTCAGCTACTCAGTGAGGCCCTCCGCAACTTAGTGAGACCCTGTTTCAAAATAAAGAATAAAAGCCGAGTGTGGTGGCGCACGCTTGTAATCCCAGTGCTTAGGAGGCTGAGACCAGAGGATCTGGGTTCGAGTCCAGCCTCAGCTACCTAGTGAGGCACTCCGCAACTTAATGAGACCCTGTTTCAAAATAAAAAGAATAAAAAATAGGACTGGGGGAGAGCCACTGGCGGGGATTTGAGTCTTTAAAGCGCGGCTCTGGATTCATTTCAGACTCAGAGAGGAGCCCAGGCAAAGGGTCCAGCATGCAGGCCACTTGCTTGGGGTGTCCAGCACTGGTCAAGACCGTACACACTGCAGGGCATCATTTCAACAGTGGACCTCATATATGCCAGCAGACCCACGAGATTGTATCGCCTCGTCACATGGTAACGGTCTATGTCCGTGTCAGGACACTGGCGTTCACCGCGTTGAAATCGCCTAACGGTTCTATCAGAGCGAATCCCCATCATTAGACAAGGAATGCAGGGCATGGCGATCATGATGACGGCGATGGTGAGAATGAGGAAAATCAGAGAGAAAGAATGAGCCAGGGAAGGAAACAGAAAGGAAACAAACACACACGGATGGAGCGTCCCCTGTATGTTCTCGGCACCCACTGGTCAGTTGCCCTCACTCTGTGGGATTCCCATTCACCTTCCTTAGCAATTTTATGAGATGGGCAGACTTATTCCCATTTTACAGATGGGGAAACCAAGCTTCCAAGGTGAAGCTGTCTGTCCTGAAAAAATAAAAAATGGGCAGAGAGGGAGTCAAACCCAGGTCTGTGCGATTCCGAAGCCCTTGCCTTCTGGTGTGGAGGGAGGTGAGTGGAGGAGAAACAGAGAGAACAGAGAGGTGAGGACGTGGATAGCGCCAGGAAATGACTTCCCAGCACTGGTGTTTGTTGAACCCACCAGAGGCACAGAAAAAAACAATCCTAGGCTCTGTCACCCAGAGCTCACAGTGGTGCAGGGAGGAACATGAGGTGGCAGGGAGGTTGGGTACGTGGGGAAGGCTTCCTGGAGGAGGTGACCTTTGAACTTACCCTTACTAATGAGCACCCAGCTTCCCAAGCTCCAGGTACATTGGGTTCTGGGTAATGTTAATCTAAAATGGGGCCATTTCCCCTGTCCTGCACCTGCTCTTATGGGCCCGCCTTCCACAGCAAAGCCCACAAGCAAGAGCAGACAGCACTGTGGCTCCAATGATGTGCTCTGACATCTTTGTTCTTTCCTCTGTCCACAGAACGCTCAGCGGTATCTTCCTTAATGCAGGGTGGCGGTGTCCGGCTTGCAAAGGGCCGCCCAAGCCAAGCCAGCTGCAGGCAAAGGGTGGTACTTTGGAGAAGACAGGAGTCTTCAAGGTCCCGGGGCAGGGACATGAATGCATCCCCAAGAAATGGCAGGAGATAGAATATCATCTCACCCAAATCAGTTCCATGATGTTTAACTGGGAAGATAGGAAGGGCATTTATCTCTTATGAACATGTTCCATTTTTTTTTTTTTTTTTTTTTTTTTCAGTACTGGGGATTGAACTCAGGGGCATTCTACCACCGAGCTATACCCCCAGCCCTATTTTTTATTCTTTATTTTGAAACCGAGTCTCACTAAGTTGCGGAGGGCCTCACTAGGTAGCTGAGGCTGGCCTCGAACCCCGATCCTCTGGTCTCAGCCTCCCGAATGCTGGGATTACAAGCGTGCGCCACCACGCCCGGCTTCTTATGAACATGTTCCATTTTTAGTGGTAATTGAAGTTTTTCATTGGAGGCTCAGGATAAAAGCGCCAGTGCGCCATGATCCCCCCCTACCCCTTCGAAGGCAATTAGGGGAGTTAATCAAACACCACCGCCAGTGCAGCGCCGGCCACGCTATTTTTGCATTTTTCAATCTAGAATCATTCGGGGACTTTTTAATTGTTAGTTGGGTTTATTTATTGAACTTGGGTGCAAAGAAAAATAAACAGCGAGGAGGCGAGAAGTGCCTGAAAAGCAAGAAGAACCCGTCCGCGTGCGATTTAATAAAGTCTGTCCTTGTTAGCGGCAGCGGTTGCTAAATTCCAATGAATTCAAATTTCAGCTGGGTCTCCCAACATCACATTATTTACATCTTTCATCTATTACAGTATTTCAAATGAGATTGTTATAAAATTGGCCCAACTTTGGGCAACGGTAGATCATAAAGTGGGATTATTATTGCATTACAGGAGAGAGGCCATATCTCATTTAAAACACATAAGCACATAATTTCATAGATGTAGATCTGTAGCCAGATCTATATCTATGAACAATGAAATTGCCCCAAAATTAAAAGCCTCTGGCTATATATTTGTAAACACAATCAGATCACAATCCAATAAAGGGGCCCTTTTGAATTAATGTGTGTCACATGGTCTGCTCATCATTACATTTCTAACTTTGCTTTTGAACAGCTCACGGCCTCCTCTCTGTCTCCAGAAACATGCAGGGTTTGTGTGTGCATTCTCTTTTTTTTATTTTTATTTTTTTTTTCTTGTGGCTAATGGTATATATAACTGTTCCTGTTTTTAAGACAGGCAAATCGGATCCAAAACACCCAATGAAAGAAAAAGTCACTCATTCCCACCTCCATGGAAGGAGAGTCCCCCGCCAATTTCTTATAACTCCTGGCACGAAGCACTTTGCATTTTAAGAAGGAAGTGTTACCTCACTCATTTTTGTGACTCTGATCATGAGAATGGAGGCGATACTGCTAACCAGCAGAGTGTAGTGGTTTTCTGGGCCCATTACAAAAGGGAAAGTCCATTCCTTCCATTTAGACCATTTAAAACAAAACTTGCCAAGTGACAACCTTTTCGTTGTAATTCGTTCATCTTTTGCAGTTTAGTTGTCACGGGGAATGTCACTCGTGAGATGGGAGGTGCAGAGCAGGAGAGGGAGGCTGGGCCTTCCACACACCCAGCCCCTCCCCAGGGAGGGTTAGTGTCGTTATCGGTGGCACGCCCATCTGGAAGAAAGAGTCAACACATTTTTTATTGAGTTGTTTTTTTTTTTAATTCTTTATATATTTGTCGTCTGTCAGAGGAGTAGCTGGCAAAGATTTTCTCCCATTCTGTAGGCTCTCTCTTCACGATCCTTTTCTTTGCTGTGTCGAAGCTTTTTTAACGTTTTTTTCCCATTTATTGATTTTTGATTTTATGTTCTGAGCTTTGGGGGTCTTATTGAGGAAGTTTCTACCGGTGCCCAGATGTTGTCACTACGCTTTCTTCTGGCAATTGCAAAGTTTCTGGTCTAATTTCTAGGCCTTGGATTCATCCTGGGTTGAGTCTTGTGCAGGATGAGAGGTTGGGGCCTAATTTAATTCTTCTTCATATACATATCCAGTTTTCTCAGCACTGTTAGTTGAAAAGGCTGTTGTTTCTTGTTTGCTTGTTTTGTGTTTTTGTTTTTGTTTTTTTCTCCAGCGTATGCTTTTGTCTCCTTTGTTAACAGTCAACTGGCTATAAATGTGAGGGTGTGGGGAAGTGGAAACTCTAATACATTGGTGTAAATTAGCACAACCACTTAGAGATCAGGATGGAGGCTCCTCAAAAGACTAGAAATGGAGCGGCCATATGGCCCAGCTAGACCACTTCGTAGTATCTTTCCAAAAACAAAATTAAAGTCAGAATACCATAAGGATACATGCATATCCATAGCAGCACAATTCACAATAGTCAAATTATGGAACCAACCTAGGTGATGGACAAAGAAAATGTGGTAGATACACCCAAGGGAATTCTCCTCGGCCATAGCGAAGAACAAAATTATTAATTTGCAGGAAAAATGGATGGAACTAGAGAATATTAGTCTAAATGAGACCAGCCAGTCTCAGAAAGTCCAGAGACAGATGATTTCTCTGGAAAGAAAATGGGACTCAAAAGAGACTTCAGATAAATGAGGAGAAAGAGCAGTAGAGTAGAGAAAGGGGATCGGGATTGGGGGGGAGGAAGTAGGGAGGGGGAAAGAGAGAGCTGATAAAGAAAACAGTTCAAATCATGCTACGTCCATATATGAAGGTGTTGCTACCAATCTCACTAACATGTGGGATGGGGGAGGGGGAAGTGGGATCCAGTGAGAATCACACCAAGCGCGGTGTGCATGTATGCCTGTATCACATTGAGCCTCACGGTGATGTGTATGTATAATGCACCAATAAAAGTATATTAAAAAACCAAAGAAAAAGAGTGTGTGGGGGGGGGAGTCCTCCCAGAGTCAGAAGGTCTAGCAGCCTCCTCTGCTCTATCCAACTTGCTGTTTCTGAAGGCATTAAGACCACTCAGCCTCAAGTGACTAAAAGCCAAAGGCAAAAAGTGAAAAGAGGACTCGTTGTCTTCCGTGTCCCCAAAGCCTATGGTAGACTAGATTCTGGCAGGAGCTTCAACAACGCGATGGTAACCAGCCTATTCCCGGCTTGTGGCTCTATTTTCCTCTGCAATGGCTTTGATCTTGGGACGGCTATGATGGTCCTTAGCAGGTACATATTCACACCAATTGTCTTGCTATCGTGTCCATAGAATATAGGTCACACCAGAAAAAGTCCCAGTGTTTGCATCCAGGGACCTCCTGGAGTCGTTGCCCAGCCCTGATCTGATCAGCGTCTGGGGCAATGGGGCACTCCAAGTGCCGGTGACCAAGGTGCCTGCGTGTCCAGGAGTCTACAGAAGGAGGTCAACCCCGTGCAAGCGACATCCACAGTGAGGAACTGCCATGTAGCCTCAGATGCGTTGGGACTTCACAACCACTGGCGTAGGAAATCAACCCTCAAGTCCGCTCCTGACCCCCTGCTGCCCACACACGCGTCTACGATTCAAGATCTGGCTTCGGATTTCTGGCTTAAAAGCTAAACTCCTTGTGCAAGGAACTGAACTTCCAATTCCTAGTCTGTAAAATGGGCATGGTGCTGCCTGTCTTGTGGGTCGTTGTGAGATAATGCACGAGAAAGTATTTAACGAGTGCAAATAAAGAGCATTATGTAATAGGAGATTTAAACGCCACGTGATCGTGACAGGATATTAGGGGAAGAGAATTAATCAGAGTAGTATGCAGGTGAATCAGCAGGCGACTTCAGGTCCATGTCTGAGGCTGAGGCCACGATTTAGTCACCTGCCTCTGTGGCTGACAACTCCCAAGAAAAGAGGTAGCAGGGTTTGTCACTTGCCATTAATAATGTACGAGTCTCCTTTGTCCCACTGTATGCTGCCTTTTTTTATTTTTAGCTTAGCAGTAGCCTACGTTTTAAAACACTTTGGATCTTCTCGGGGAAACCATGCTGGGGATAGAGAAGATAACTCATAGCCGCCATTAGAATCTGAGCACTTAGAACCCACAGCCCCGAGAGGAACCTCCCGGTACAGAATGCAGTGGAAAGACCTGTCCCCTCTTCTGCGTGGTGAGCACTTGTTTCTGTTTTCAGAATATTGACTTTATTTGTTTAGTATATATGGTGCAGGATCATTGTGAAAATACCCCAGCAATACAAAAGAGGTACAAAGGAGGCAACAAAAGAAAAACACAAAGCTCTCCAAAATTCCACCACTCAAAGGTCACTAATATCTGGTAAACATCATTGTAGGCATTGTTCTATGTGTTAAAGTAGATAAAATAAGGATCCAGGTTCGCAGCCAGCCTCAGCTACTTAGTGAGGCCCTCTGCAACTTAGTGAGACCCTGTTTCAAAATAAAGAATAAGAAATAGGGCTGAGGGTGTAGCCTGGAGGTAGAATGTCCCTGGGTTCAATCCCCAGGACCGCAAAACCAAAAAAAAGTAGATAAAATAATACAGATGAGCAAATGAAATAATAAGGACAAACTATGTGCATATTTTTATTTTTATTTAAAAGTATTAGATTCTGCTGCCCTTGAGTTTAATGGAGTGAAGAAACAGCAAATTTGGAAGAGTTTTTTCAAACAAACATCCATCTATGGGATATGATTTCCTTCCTAAAAGATCCCTGTAAATTAAGGAAAGAGATGAAAACACACATTGAGTTGGAGTCATCTTTAAATCTTTTGTTTGTTTGTTTTTCATTCATGCATTCGTTTTTGGTACTGGGGATTGAGCCCAGGGTTCCTCTATCTCCAAGCTATACCCCCAGCGCTTTCTATTTTTAATTTTGACAGAGGGCTTCACTAAGTTGCTAAGGGTCTTTACTAAGTTGCTGGGGCTGGCCTCAAATCTTGATCCTCCTGTCTCAGCCTCCCAAGTATAGGTGTGTGCCACTACGTCTAGCAAATCGTTTCAGTTTTAGATTACTAACTCTCTGCTCTGAGGGAGGGAATCATACACTTCTCCTTCCCTACCCCTCAACTTGTTTTTGGTTGAAGTTGTTAATTTCATAATATTTGCATTTAGCATTTAGCATGGTGAACAAAATGTCAGGTTACTTGGTTTTGATGATTGTGGTATCAACCCTCTGACCGTAACATCATCATTTCTGCATGCTTTATTTTATCCCTGTGTTGTCTAGATTTAAGAAAATAAATTGGGAGGTTCCATTTGGCAGTGTTTATTTTCTCTGAAAGACTCATAGATACATTGTAATCTGCAAGTTTGTACATGCTTGTCAGTATTTCTAAAATCTGTAGATCCAGAGTATAATGTGAGTTTATTCTTCATCAAGCATAGTCCAGTGTGGTAGTACACACCTGTAATCCCAGCTACTCAGGAGGCAGAGGCAGGCAGGTTGCAAGTTCAAGGCCAGCCAGGGCAACTTAGATCCTATTGCAAAATAAAAAATTAAAAGAGCTGGGGGTGTAGCTTGGTGGTAGAGTGTCCTTAGGTTTAATCCCCAGTACCACAGATAGATAGATAGATAGATAGATAGATAGATAGATAGATAGATAGATAGATAGATAGATAGATAGATTTCTTGGAATACACTTTCTGTTCTTATCTTAATCCCCTTGGAAACATCTTCATCCCCAGGATTGTCTGCAGCTATAGAAAATTAATAGGTAACCATGCCTTTTTCTCCTTACACCTTAAAATCTATATTTACTCTTACAAGCTAATAGAATTTGTTCCTTACTCTTGAAATTCTGCTTCTTCATAGGAGCATACATTAGTGTTGCTGTTTATGAATTACATTTCCCTTTTTTTTTTTTTTTTTTTTTTTGCAGTACTAGGGATTGAACTCAGGGGCGGTCTACCTCCGAGCTACACCCCCAGCCCTATTTTTTATTCTTTATTTTGAAACAGGGTCTCACTAAGTTTCGGAGTGCCTCACTAGGTAGCTGAGGCTGGCCGCAAACCCAGATCCTCCGGTACCTCAGCCTCCCGAATGCTGGGATTACTAGCGTGAGCCACCACGCCCGGCGAATTACATTTCCCTTTTGATCAGCCCTTATTTCAGTCAAGTCTTCTTCAGTTATATCATTTACTATTTTTTCTGTGTCCTTTGTTCTGGTCTCTTCCTAAAAAGAACACTAATTATTCATTTTATTTCTCGTGTCTGTCCACCTACGATAGAGATATATTACTTTTATAATCATTCCACATATCAAGGTATGTTGATAACCGATGGTGGTGTTTTGGTTGGAGGGGCATAACTGACATTTTGGGGTGGGGCTTAAGGATCCTAAGTGACTTTCAATATATAAGAATTTTGCCCTATGATGAATGTCCTGCTCCAAATTCCATAAAGACTTCCTGGTGTTAGCCTGACTACCATGTCCAAGACAATGTTCTCTACCACACTGATTCTTGTTTTGTTGTTGTTGTTTGTTTGTTTTGTTTTTTTGTTTTTTTGAGGTACTAGGGATTGAACCCAGGAGCATTCTACCTCCAAGCTATACCCCCCAGTCCTACTTTTTATTCTTTATTTTGAAACAAGGCCTCATTAAGTTGCAGAAGGCCTCACTAGATAGCTGAGGCTGGCCGAGAACCTGGATCCACCCATCTCAGCCTCCCAAGAATTGGGATTACAAGCATGCGCCACCACGCCTGGCTTCTTGTATAAATTCTGATGAGCTTTTTATCCACGTAACATTCCCCCTCTTGG
Source organism: Graphiurus murinus (assembly GCA_004027655.1). Classification (NCBI taxonomy): domain Eukaryota; kingdom Metazoa; phylum Chordata; class Mammalia; order Rodentia; family Gliridae; genus Graphiurus; species Graphiurus murinus. The sequence goes on from PVLC010000721.1 coordinate 115,416, forward strand.
TTTTTCTTGCTCTGCCAGCTCCCTCTTCATTTCTTTGTGTTGCTTGATAATTTCTTAAAAAGACCCTACTTTCTATAGTACTTTCTCAATGTTATGGAGAAGTCATTTGCCTGGATTTTCCCACTGTTTCCCTGGGCTATTTCTGTGACACCTCCCCTCTCCCTGCCTGTCTCTGCGGGATTGCTTTCCTCTATGCCCATACTTGTTTCATTTTTGTAGTGTGACAGGTCACAGGCTGGTTCCTCCATGCAAACTTCCCTTCTGAACGGGAACAGCCATGTGTGCACTTGAGTTAGGGTGAGGCAGACAGTGAACATTGTGTGATACAGGTGGACACCCCCCGTGGTCTTGAGCCCTCACTTCTGTGACAGTCCTTTGTCCCCTGAGGCACGGCTCTCTATTTGGCCTCCAGAGGAGTCTTTTCCTTTCCTTCCAGAGGGCTGGCATTTCACCCAGCACCTGCTGCTTCTCCTGCTTCACAGCACTTTCCAAAACCAGGAGCCTTGGCCAGAGGTTGTAGAAATGGCACATTGAGCTCAACCATTCAACATGCACCCCTGCCACTCACCACTTAGCCTGGTGTTAAATAGGTCTCCACCAGGACACTGCCCACCGGCGCCCTGGCGACCTGCGTCATAGTCAGTGGCACATTGGAGACATCTTTCCCCCTGAATCGCTTATTCTGAGCCACAGCTGTCACCTGCTCTAAGAGGTTGGGTTCAGTTCTGGCCACCCGCTGCTGCTTTGTGTAGGGTGGAGAAGCGCCATACCTCTCTTCACCCCTCAGAAGGGCCAGGGAAGACACCCCTCCATCAGAAGAGAGGTTAGCCAAAGAAAAGCATAAATGTATTTAATCAAAGCCTTATGTAACACGGGCGCTTTAGAAAGGAAGAGCCAGGGCCCAGGGAAAGCCGTCTATTTTTCTGTTTAGGTTGGAGGACTAAACAGCCATGTGGAAATGAGGTTGGACAAAGGGTCTGACCTGATTGATGGTGATGGAGAGAGGGCATCCGGCCAGCCCGTGTGCTCCTGGCCTCTTGGTGGCCTTTCTTCCTTCCTCCTGGGTACGGGGCAAGAGGCCTCCACAATGATGGGTTTCAAGAGAAAGTTCTCTGGCTAGCTTTGGGGGAGAGGGTTCTAGTATCTATGGCGACTGGGGAGAGGAATTCTGGTTCTTTGACTCTTCAAAGGAGAAGGTACGAGAAGCCTTCCTCTGGGGCTCCTCCAAGTCCTCCAGGTCAGAGCCCCCAGCACATCCTGGGGGTGGACTTTGGGGTATCGAGCTCTGAGCCCTGACTTTTGGACTTCATGGGTTTTGGAAGATATCCACTGTGTATTACAGTTTGAGATTGTGGTTTGTCCTTAAGTCAAGAAAAGTGCAAAGTTATTTCATTTGCATTCTTTGTTGGCTGTTGGCTGGGATGGATTGAATCCAGGGACATTCTATCTCCGAGCTGCACCCCAACCCTTTATTATTTTTTTATTTTGAAACAAGGTCTCACTGGGTTGTTGAGAGTCTCACTAAGATGCTGAGGCCGTCCTCGAACCTGCAATCTTCCTGTCTCAGCCTCCCAAGTTACTGGGATTATAAACCTTCACCACCACACTCAGCTGGCTGGGATACATTTCCAGGGATGGTGACAGAGAAAATGTCCTGAATCAATTTTGTTTAACCAGAAGCCTGTTTTGAGTCTTGTATAGAAATGGGGCTTCCAAGCTGGGTGTGGTGGCGCATGCTTGTAATCCCAGCATTTGGGAGGCTGAGACCGGAGGATCCGGATTCTCGGCCAGCCTCAGCTACTTAGTGAGGCACTCCGAAACTTAGTGAGACCCGGTTTCAAAATAAAGAATAAAAAATAGGGCTGGGGGTGTAGTTTGGAGGTAAAATGCCCCTGAGTTCAATCCCCAGTACTGCAAAAAAAGAAATGGGGTTTCCAGTGTCCGAGGATCTTTATCTCAGATCCATTTTTTTTTTAGCTGTTTAACCTCAATCCTCAATTTCTTAAATCTGGCTCTGTTTCTTCACTTGTAAATGGGCATAATAGGCCCACCCAATTCTTACAGAGCTGTCATAAGGCCAATGAAGGAGAGCACAGAAAGACGCCTACACCGCCTGGAGCTCTTCGTAAGGATTCAGGAAACACCCGCTAAGCCCAGGACGATGCCCGAGGCCCCACACCCCCGCCCCAAGAGGCAGGTGCCACCATCCTGCTATAGACGTAAGCACCGAGACGCAGGCCCAGGAACCCTCTTCACGTTTTCCCAGGAAATCCGTGGCAAATCCAGCCTTCAGAGCTCCAACCCGGGCTGTCCCGTGTGCTCAAGTCTGGACAGACGATCTGGAGACCACACTCTGCACCCCCAGACGCAAGAGAGCTTGGAACAGAGTGTACCCGTTTCATGGAGGAGGGGCGCCAAATCAGAGTTGCCGAAGTCCACACAGCTAGTGAGTTACAGAGTCAAGACCACACGAGGGACCTTCAGCCACCTGCAGCCTGTGGATGGACTGGTGGATCCGTGCCCCAAATGGCGACAGGGCACCTGGAGAAAGGGACAGAGAGAAAGAGAGAGAGAGAGAGAGAGAGAGCAGACGGGGGCAGCAGGAAGGAAAGTGGGTCCGATCTGCCTGGTGGGTGTAGACAAGTCACTTCCCTCCCTGAGCCTAAAGTGCCTCAGGTAGAAGGTGGAGACCACAAAGGCATGATCTGCGTTAAGTGAGCAAAACCCTAAAACACAGTCTAAGCCGGGCACGGTGGCTCAGGTCTGTCATCCCCGCGCTTGGGAGGCTGAGACGGGAGGATCGCAGGTTCAAGGCCAGCCTCAGCAACTTAGTGAGGCCCTGTTTCAAAACAGAAGAAGGCTCAGGGTGTAGCTCAGAGGTAGAATGGCCCTGGGTTCAACACTCAGGACCAAATACCCAGTTCAATACCCAGTATCCAATATGCATGCATACATTCCCTCTCTCTCTCTCTCTCTTTCCCCTCTCCTCCCCTCCCCTCCCCTCCCCTCCCCCTCCCAGACGTCCCCCAATGGCTTCTGTTTCGTTTTTAAAACTGTGTATCCATCAGCCCACATGTCTGTCAGGTCATCTCTCTGGCTGGTATCTATCCCCCTATCTGTCTAAACACAGAAAGCACATAAACAAAACATACTCCCGGGGTGTTTTTCTGGGTGGCAAGGATACAGGTGACTTTAATTTTCTTTATGCGTTTCTGAATTTTCAAACTTTCCCCAAAAGAAACGAACATGTGTTATTTATATTACCAAAGAAAAACACAAGCCTGACAAAAGCTCTGGTCCTGCCGAGTGTTTGGAGGATGGTGGAGACAGGAGGAGGAGGAGGAGGAAGAGGGGGGGGAGGAGGAGAAGAAGGTGATGTTCTGCTATCCAGCAGGCCCATGCTTTCCTCTGCTGGCCTCCAGTCCTTCCAGCCTCTGAGCCTCCATCCATGGAGGCAGGACGACACTGATTCCGGGGGGTCTGCACAAGGATTAAGGGGCTCATCTATTTAAACGTCTGGGGCAGGGCCAGGACCCACAGCAGTCGCTCCCTGAGTGTCAGATCTTTCGCCTCCGTCAGAAATCCCAGCTGGATCCTCTGCAATCCTGGGAGATGCACAGGCCACAACTGCCGTCAACGAGAACTTCCAAACAACACTGTATTTCCCCGGTAGGGAGGCTGGAGTCATCACACTTTGACTGGCTGGAGCTCTTTATGGGCCTCGTTCTCAGCACACTGCTGGGATCGGGGCTCTCCCCCAACAAATTCAGCTTGGCCATAAAATCCTCAGCTCTCTGAGTGGGCCTCTGCCTCCCAGCCCTATGAAAGCCAAATCCCTGTTCTGTTAACCTAAAATCGCACCCTGCAGGAAACAGACTTGAGAGAAAAGAGTCCCCCCAAAGCCTTTCAAACACGATGGCGGTGGCTCAGGGACAGGAAGTCCAAAAGGGTCCAGGGAAGGCGAATCAGCAGGGCAAGAGGCCGGGACAGTGAGTAAGCTCAACCAAGTAAGAAGGAACAAGCAGTAGGAGCTCTGCGGGAAATCCACCCCAAGCTCATGGGATGCCTTGGATGCTCATGTTCTCGGGCAAAATTCGATAGAAGGGGCAACTCTGGAAGAGAAAAATTGGGGTTTTATTTTTCTCCTCAAACCTTAGCCTTCTCCCTGTGTCTGGAGCGGCACAAGGCTACCCTAGGCCAGATCACGGGGGGTGATCCACACCCCCAACCCTACCCCCCATCCTTGCACGATCCCTTCTCCCTCCCAGCCAATCAGAGGCATTTCCAGAGGGCCCAGGAGAGCCCACTTGGAGAATGCACTCCATAAATACCCTAGCCAAGTTTTCAAACAGGGCATCGAGCACACCCCAGACTGTTTCTCTGAATCTCTCTCTCTCTCTCTCTCTCTCTCTCTCTCTCTCTCTCTCTCTCTCTCTCTCTCTCTCTCTTTTTCTTTTTTTAACTTGCCTTTAAGTTCAACGTGTGTTTGGATTCAGGGATTCGGGGGGGGGGGGGCAGACACGAACCATATGTTTTTAATCCATCAACACTTAAATCATCAAATTGTTGGAGGCCAATGTTTCAGTGGCCAACGGGAAACCCTGGAACCTTTTAAAGACTTTCTTCTATTTCTCAAGCAATCAGGAAGTAGCCCTTTTCCAAAGAGAAAAGCAAATTTCAACTCCAAAAGGAGCTGCTGAGTTCAGTTCCAAACTCGGCACCCTCAAAAGCCAGGCAGACGCAGAACTTGGCAAAAGTTGGGGTATTTGCAGTCCGGGCTGCCCCGAGCTCCCCATTCTGCAGGAGACTTGACGGGAAGAAGCAGAGTTAGGTCCAGGGACAGCCATGGCGGGGACTGAGCACCAGGAGCCCGAGGTCCCAGCTTCACAGGTGCTGTCACCTGAGGCGTACCATGGACCCCACCCTCCGTCTCGGCTCAGTCTTTGGAAGAGTGGAAATCAGCATCCATTGCTTGGATGATGTTGGAGGAAAGGAAATCATTCCACACGAAGGAAATAACAATGAACACATGTCAGCAAGATGCCTGGCCAGACTGGATGCCATCAAGTTCTGCCAAAACCCGTGGTAGCTACTGTACCTCCTTCCATACACCCACCGGCCACTCCCAGACCTGGACCAGCATGGGCTGGGATTCTGCAACTCGGACCATCACCGGGCTAATTAAGAGAGGTTGAACTTGAACTTGCCCCCTCCACACACACACACACCTCGCTGTGATGCAGGGAAGATGAAGACTACGGAGCTGGCTGGGTCGTGAACAGAACCATATTTCCCAGATCTGGCAACCACCAGGACAGTCTCCTCCCTCTCTATGCAATGACAATGGTCTGCCCCCACCAGCCCAAGATGGTTGTGTGGGGGGACCTCTTCCTGGGTGCCCCAGAGTGGGCTGGGGCCATGGAGACACCCACCGCCTACCACCCCTGGTCTAGGCAAGGCAGTGGCAGGTCACAGTGCTGGCTCAAGGACACAGATTGGTAGAAATGAGCTCTTGCTGGTGATGGAGTGGCACCCCCATGCCCACCCCTAGTCAACACCTCCAGCCCCCCAAAGCTGGAGAAGCCCCCCACCCCACCCCAACGCCCGACTCGAAGTCAATGGGCCGTTACAATAGGTAACGGTACAGTTAGCCTGGAGTCCAGTCGCATGAGTTTCATTTCCGGCTTCTTTGCCTCTGAGCATCAGATGACTTCTGTCTCCGAGCCTCACACTCCTCTACTGGACAATCGGGAGGGCAATGGCTCCCGCTTTCTAAGGCTGCTGCGACAATTCAATGAGCCAGTGTGTGCAAAGCACCGAGGACGGCAGCCAGCCCGCTGGGCCTCCGAGTATGCTGGCTCCTCGTGCTTTCTCTTGGCCCTCAGAGTTACAAGGTCTGTGCGCGTGGAAAAGCACCTGTGTTGCACAGAGTGGGCCACACACCAGCACCAGCAGCCTCCCATGTCTCCCTGCGGTGCCTCTCCTACCAGCACGGAGTGTGCTTTGATAGCAAACTCTGATGCTCCGGGTAAGTCTGAGATCAGGGAATCCCAGGGCGGGCTGGTAGGATGCTCCAGTCCTCAAACTGCCTTTGGGATATTTGGAATCCCTCTTTCTCGTCTTCCCCGCCTCCTCCCCCTTTTCTTCTTTTTCTTGTGGTACTGAGCATTGAATCCAAGGGCATTCTACTTCCAAGCTACACCCCCAGCCCTTTTAATTTTTTGCTTTGAAACAAGGGCTTGCTAGGTTGCTGAGTGTCTTGCCAAATTGCTAGGGCTGACCTCAAATCTGCGATCTTCCTGTCTCAGCCTCCCAAGTACTAGGATTAATACCGCCCAGTTTTTCTTCTTTTTTAACTCACCATCAACGGTTCAGTCTCCAGTGCTCTGAGATCTCTGGGGAGGATTTTCCCTAAGCCAGCAGCCCATCTCCCCAGGGCTGGAGGGCGGAAGGCCACCCACAGTGGGGTGGGGACCCAGCGGCCCCCTGTCTACTGGCTAGGCCGGGGGAGGAGCCAGAGGAAGCTGAGCAAGGCTTGGGAGTCGATGGGAGCTGTGGGGAATCCCAAACCCTGGCGTGCTGATCCCACAGACCCAAGAGTGACTCTCACTCTTGGGTTGGAAGATGCTTTGGGATTCTCGAAGAGAATCTGGAGAGTCTCACCAACACCCCTGGGTGACCCGTCAACCAATCCAGAAGTGAGGCCAGGGCTTATGACTAAGTCCCCTCTCCCCACCTGGAAATCTTGCGTATTTTATAACTCAGCCAGGCCTCCGTCCCTTCAGATGGAATTAAAATCATGTCCAGTCCAGAGCGGCAAGGCCGTGGCTTAGGTACATGAGAGTCACCTGCTGGCCTCCTGATGCTCTGCCCGTGATCTGAGCCAGGTCCCCAAAGAGCAGAGGCTCAACGTCAGAAAATGCCATGTTCACAGAGGGCGTGGTCTACACACCTGTAATCCTAGTACTTGGGAGGCTGAGATAGGAGGATCACAGGTTCGAGGCCAGCCTAAGCAATTTAAGAAGACCCCCCTCTAGCACCTTAGCAAGAACCTGTTTCAAAAGTTAATAAATAAATAAATAAATAAAGTGGGGCTGGGGATGCAGTTTGAAAGTAGAATGCCCCTAGGTTCAATCCCCAGTACCAAAAAAAGGGAAAGAAAGAAAGAAAATGCCAAGTTCAAATTCACTCTTTACTGCTTGGAAGGTAAGGCCTCAGTTTCCCCCAGGCGTGCAGCAGAGGTGAAAGATGGACTCTGGGGATTATTATAAGTCTACACACTGGGCTAGTGCAGGGGCACCCACCAGGCAGCCCTGGGGAAGGGGGGAGCTGGGGGCAAGATGGTCAAATCCCACCCCCAAGTACAGCCCAGAAGCAGGAGCTTCGCCGGGGCACCCAGCCTCCCAAGGAAGGTCAGCAGGCTGTGGAGGGCTTTGGCACCAGCTTAAGTGTTTCCAGGAAAAAAAAAAGGGGAGCCCCGCTTGGGGCCATGGAAAGCTCTGTCCCCAGCACTGAGTCAGCCCTGAGTCATGGTGAACACACCTTTGCCAATCGCAGCCCTTGGCAGCCGTAATTAATACCGACTGATGAGAATGGGCTGGGTCAGAGGATGAAGGCGCTCTGGGTGTTACACATTACCTCACCTGTCCGTAATTTGCCTTTTTACAGGAACTCTGGCCACCACGTCCAGGCCCTGCCTCTGAAAAAAAACTTGCAACTGGCAGGATGCACTGGATTTCAAAGCACCGCCCTTCCCCCTTCAGTGTCCTGAGCACAAAAACCCTATCTTGCTGGCTTGAACCTCTCCGAGAGGATCCTCACACCGAGGCCACGCAGCGGCCCTTCCTTGCCCCTGGCTGTTCTCCACGCAGTCACCCATGGCCGGAAGGAAGTGGACACCTGTGTGTTTGGATCTCTCTTCTGTTCAGTCACTTCTTCCCAATCCACACCCCACGCTCTACCCTGACAAGAACAGAGAGCTCAACCTGGAGAAGCTCTAGCTGAGACGCATGGTGGAGAACGCATCTGCTCACTGCCTTTGCCTGATCTGCCCAAGTTCACCGGAGCGAGGAAGAGAAGCTCGGGAGACCAGGGACTTCCTCGCTGTGACTTGCAGCCCCCTCCCCCCGCTGGCGTGTGCAGAGGTCAGGGACGCTCCTGCCAGCTGGCTACTTGCACAACAAGGCCCCTGACTAACCACGATCTGCCATCCAGGCCCTGCCCCAGCTGCAGGACACTCCCGGGAGACGGTCCCCAGGTTCCCATGACTAAGGCGGCTCTCCCAGGACAGCTCTGCTTTTCACACCGTTCTGATGTTGCAATGCCCATCCCAATGAAGCAAGAGAGACGTGGGGCCTGCCCAGCATCCCCAGAGGCAGGTGGGGAAGACTGCCAAAAAGCAGGATTCCTTGGGGCTCCCCAACCTCCCACCACTCTCTTTTATCTGCACTGAAGTCCCTTTCTTTTTCTTTTTAGCTCTAATCACCTCTACAAAGAAGTGGAAATAAAAATAGCATTTGCACTGGCCAAAGAGCTACCAGGCCGGGCAGGATGCCAGGGCCTTAGCAACAGCATCTTGGGGTGCGGGTGGTGTGCTGTCAGCCTCATTTTACATGGAAGGAAACTGAGGCTTGGAGACTTTGCCCCAGGTCCCCCAAAGGAGTGACTGGCAGCTGGGAGTCCAGTACTAAAGGCCTCCCAAGTAAGCACAATGATCATCCCTGCAACCCAAGAGCACAGACTCTGGCCGGCACAGGTTGTGTCTTAGATGGGTATAACTCTTTTAAGCCTCAAAACAAGCTTACGAGGTAGGAAGCGTCGTCGCCCCTACTTTATGCATGAGCAATCCAAGATGCCAAAAGCAGAGGCACCTTGCCTCACGCCACACGGAAGCAAGGGGGCAGCCCGGGCTCCCCAGCAGGCTGTGGCCTCTCCACGAGGGGACTCTGGTGGTGCACGCCCCTGGGGGGCTCACTCCTCCCTAAGCTTCAGCTTCCCATGTGAAACAAGAGGATGATGGCCTCTCTCAGTGACGGAGGTCACCGGGGCCTTCCAAGGACTCAGGGACCCTTGTCCCCTCCACCTCCAAGCCCACACTGTGCCTGGTTAAGCATGATCTCCAAGCCCAGGGTAACAGACCCATCTTGCAGGCAAGGAGGAGAACTTATGGAAGGAAAACAAACCCCATGCCATAAGCCTGGATCCCCCGGCAGGCCCAGGATTGGTCCAGGGCTGGCGCACCCTCCATGAGGACCTGACCAAAACCCAGGGTCATGGGATAAGAAGAAATCACTCAGGTCCCTTCCACTTGGACCACAGGGTGACCATTCTGCAACTCAAAGTTGCTTGTTTCCTAATTCATTAGACCATAGGTATCCACATGTTCCTTCCCCCTCCTCCAAAAATCCCTTTATTGATTGCCTTTGATGTGCCCAGCACTTAAAAAATACTCAGTATTACTGGAATGAATGAATTCCTTCATATCATGAATTCATGCTCATACCTAAGTGAATTTATGAATGAATGAGCGAATGAATGAATGAGCGAGTGAATGAATGAATGAATTCCCTGTGCCCAGCGCTTGGTGTTTAACCGTGTGGATGTTGACAGTCACATGGGTCCAGGCGTGGAGATCTCACATTGGAGGGGCAGCGTGATGGATGATCACTTCCGGACGTCTTCATCTTTTTATAAAATGGGCCGTGGATGGCTGAGGGAGCCAGGTGCCCAGCCTATAACGAGGAGAGCCTGTTTCTTGCATTATAGATGGCTGCACCTCAAGTGCAGAGAGGGTTGCACGGGTGTTGGGGTCCCGAAGAGAGGCTGGCCCCTGTTCAGGGGAGACCCCACTGAAGCAGGTCGACCAGCTGCCTGGGGCTGGACCTGGCAGAGAAGGCAGAGTGGCAGGAGGCAGGTGGCTGGAGGGGAGGCAACAGAGCCGGGGTGTCCAGGGGCCGCCCCTCCACCCTCACCCCAGCTGGTGCAGGCGGCTCAGCGCCGACCTCCTGATGCTGCTTCCCGACCCCAGCACTGAGCGAGCAGGACAGGTTCCAGACTGGTGGGAGGGGGCACAGGGGCAGACCCCCACCCCCTGGGAACCCCACACCAAGAAGGCACGGTGTGCAGGAGGAGCTGGCACCTTAGTAGGGCATCAGCAGTCCTGTTACAGAAAGCCAGGCCCCCGGCTCAGGAGCCGGACCTTAGCTTGCTGGCAAAGGGAGCCGGGAGGACTTCCAACAGGAAGGTGCCCTTGGCGAGAACCAGCTGTGGGAAGATGCATCTCGTGGTGTTTTGAACAGAAGATTCGACACAAGCGAAGCAGCTAGTGCGGGGTTCCAGGTAAGGGACCAGAGGTGCTCAGGAGGGGGGGATGGAGCAAGATGGGCCACGGAAAGGTGACTGCGACCATAAATCAAACAGCATGGGTGTGGGCCCAAGGGAGGAGGCTGAGTTGGCGGGGGAAGGGGGGGACGGGCCCTGGGTACATGGTCGGGGAGGGCGGACGCCGAGCTCAGGCTGGGGCACGCATGGGGCTGTGGGTGGGACGGGCAGATGTCACCTCCTCACCAGCGGTGGAAATGTGGGACGACGATAGCCCCAGATAGAGATCAGGGCTGGAGATCAAGAACAGGGTGTCACCCTGCACCCTGAGTGGGGAGGTGGCGTCACCGGGTCCCCTGGGGCAGTCCTAGGGTGTCAGTGAGAGTGCCTTCGGAGAGCCACGGGGCTGCGCTCCACCGACTCGCCGGACTCAGGGCCTGCTCCTTGTCTCTGGGGCCGCCTGGACACTCAAGGGGCTTGGCAGCCTCCCTGCCTCTTCCCCCTAGAGGTCAGTAACTTCTCATTGTAGCACCAAGAAAAGCCTCCAGATATTACCAAATGTCTGTGCAGGGCAGGGAGTGGGGCGGGCAACATTTGCACCAGTTAAGAACACTGTCTTATAATAAAGAACACTGTTTCAAATCCAGGCCCTAACTTTCTCAAGTAACACCCTCATAAGATTTTTAGGAAATAACAACAGCCAAGGACTGTGAGGTTGGACTCGAGGGCAAAGGCAGGAAGCCTTGGGGAAGGGGCTGGACTCACTTCAGTCGATTCCTGTGTCCACCTGCAGAATGGGGGAGGGTAAAATACCCCACCCCCAGAGCTGCGCATGAAAGGAAAAGGCCCTTCCCCAGGCAGGGGTCTGGGCCTGGAGCCATACCATCTTCCCCTGGAGTCCCAGCGGGGTGACTCAGACCACAGGGGGGGAGGGTGGCGCTGGTGCCCGAGAGAGAGAGAGAGAGAGAGAGAGAGAGAGAGAGAGAGAGAGAGGAACAGCGCCTGAGCAGAAAGCTGGGCGCTGACAGGGGCCCTGTGAATAATGGGGAAGCATCCCCTTTCTAGAAATCTGCACTCCCAGGAACCATTGCATCACAGTGCAGAGGAGGCTGGGCCTCCGGGCCTCCCTGTCCGGTTTGTCTGGGTGGCAGCCAGGAGGGACGGGACAGGACAGGAGCCAGTGCATGGCCGCCGTTCACGGAGTCCTCAGCCTCCGTGGGTGGCAGCCGGGTGCATGAAGCCCTGGGGGAAGGGGAGGGGACGGGACTGCTTGGCCGAGTCAGCGCTGTCCAAGCACAGGTATTTTTCAGGTAGGTGAGAACGGGCGTGGACGGGAAGGAGCTGGCCAGTAGGAGTCCCAAGATTGCAACACAGAGAGGCTCCTGAGAAACCGTCCATTTTGCCAGAGGCGAATCGGAGGCCTAAAGGAGGCACAAGGTCTCAGCAACTCGTCGAAGGTCTCAACACCAGGGAACAGACCAGGGAGGCACGTTACCTTCCAGAACCTAACTGGTCCAGGCTGCACCTGGGCTTTGGCCCGGAGCTTGGTTCTGTTACTTCCGGGCACACGTTCCCATCTGGCATTGCAGAGGGAGTTCTGGATAGAGTCCTCCTCCCGTGCAGGCGTAGAGGCCAGAGGGGAGAGGCTGCTTTAACCAAAAGTCCAACCGAGTCATGCAAGCAATCCTACAGGGGCCCGACCTGGCTTCTTGGCCAGCCTCCACCGGGCAACGTGTTTGGGAAAGAGCCCACTCGGTAGCCTGGCCGGTGAGTCCAGTCGAGACAGGAGATGCGTTAGAGTCATTAAGAACCATTAGGACGGCTGGCTCTGAGGTCCGATAAGCAGGCTACACACACTCCGGGAACGGGTTCTGCCTTTCCCTACTTGGCGGAGCCGGGCACCCAGGCAGCCCGGCTCCCTGCTCCGGGCTGGGACTCACGATCCGGGGGCCCTAAGCAACATCTTTATAAGCCCGTTGGAGGTCTGGCTCATTTCCGTTGATCTTTCCAAAAGGACAGGACAAAAAGGCCTCTTTGCTTGCAAAGTTCCCAAGCCTACCTTTTGGGCCTGCTCCACACAGATGCGGATGGGGAGATGAGCTTTTCCCTGGGACAGGCCCCTCTGGGCTGTGTCCGCTCACATGCCTGTCACCACCCCGCGACCGTCATCAGCCAGTGAAGGGCAGGGACGGGACCCCAGCTTAATAAGGATGGCTTCCCGCACCAGGCGTTTTCCATATATTATCTTTAATCCTTTCAAACAACCCTGCAAGGGAAATATTATTACCCTGATTTTATAAATGAGAAAACCGAGGGCTGTGGAGTCTAAATGACTTGCCCGAGGTCAGGGTCGGTAAATTGCAGGGACCAATTGCACCAGAGTTTCCCCCTTTCCCACAGCGTCCGGTCTCTGCTCCGTCTTCACCATTTCCCTGCAAGCAAACCGGGAGCGCGGAGGCGCTGGCTGCTCGCTCGCAGAATGAGTGAACACGAAAACCAAGGAATAAAATGAACTCGAAAACTTCCATTGCCTTAGTTGAATTTTTCAGAGACGAGTCCATCTTGAGGCTGTGGGGAAGAAAACACACCATCGCTGGTCTCCTGGATCTTTTAGCTCAATGAAAACAATCGCTAAATAATTTTGTAATTCTGGACCCATGCTTAGTATGACAAAAACATTCCAATTAAAGTTTATCCCTAAGCCAGTTTTTCTTTCTTGCTGGAAATGGGAACTAATGTTCACTGAGTAGCCACTGTGGGTACAAAAACCACTCAGTGTGTATCAACACACTGGATCTTTACGGCACCCTACAATTGGGCATTATTAGCCGGGCGTGGTGGCGCATGCTTGTAATCCCAGCATTTGGGAGGCTGAGACCAGAGGATCCGGGTTCGAGGCCAGCCTCACCTACCTAGTGAGACACTCCGCAACTTAGTGAGATCTTGTTTCGGAAAATATATAAAGAATAAAAAATAGGACTGAGGGTATAGCTTGGAGGTAGAATGCCCCTGAGTTCAATCCCCAGTACCGCAGAAAAAAAAAAAAAAAAAACAACAACAATTGGGCATTATTACCAGTAATTATTACCAGAAAAAGAGTTCAGAGTTATATGACTCCCCGGAGGGCACACAGCTTAGGAAGTCAGGAAGGTTAAAGACCAGGACTGTGTGATTCCACACGTGACTCGCCCACACTGTCCCCAAAGACCCTTTTATCCCCAACCAAACTGTCTCTCTTGAACTTGGCGATTTGCGAATGCACTTTCTCTGGTATCAGCCTTCATCCAGTGGGCTTCCTAAGTATGCCCTTCAGACACAAAAGCAGAAACACCCGAAATACATGAACCAAGAAAAACAACCAGAAGTCTAGAAAGAAGGTGTTTGTTTCCAGCATTTATCATTTTGTTATTACTTCCAAGAATAAAATCAAACCATGTCTTGCAGGTTTAGTGCTGACTGTATTTAGAACGGCGGGTGGAAGGTGGGGAGGAAAATCCAACCTTTTCAGGGTTAAGGGCCTCGTGGATGTCCAGCCTGGCCTCTCCTGACCACTGGGCCTCCGCACGCAGGAAAGTCCCAGAGGGAAGAGGGTTCATACCAGTCGGCTCTGGGGCCCTCCAACGCCGCAGGTCTGTCCCTCTTGGCTCTGCGCACACACGTACAACAGCCCCCGCGCCCGGAGTCCAGGGTGTCCCCACCCCGCCCCACACGCCTGCTCCTGCCCAGGACCTGCAGAGGCAGGCCGAGGAAGAGCCGCCGGGGCGCCCCAGCCCCGAGGCCGGCCACAGCCCATCGGGGGAGTCCTTGGCCGGCAGCCACGGGAGGACTGCAGGAACCTCGCACGCAGACCGCCCTGCCGAGCCACGTCCTGGCGGGGATGGGGCAGACAATCCCCGTGTGTTCCCACCTTCCCACCCTGGCTGCCAGGAGCTGGCCCAGTCTTGGAGATGCTGAATAGGCCATTTGTTGTGAGATCAAAGGGCCACCTGCGGAAAGCGCCCCACCACCTGGAGCAGGCCCAGGCCGTGTCCTCCCAGCTGCCAGGTCCCGGGCTTTTCACAACGGCCCACCTTGGCTGGGGCATCTCTCCACCCCACCTCCCGTTCACCTACCCACCTTCCTCTGCTGCACGCAAGCGCGGCCCTCCAGGCCTCCGGGCTTGCTGAGCCCTCTGTTCTCCATGCCCTTCCTTGTCTCCGCAGAGCACTGGCCAAGGCAGAAATCCCCACTGGCTTCTCAGGCTGCCTCAGGGGTCCCAGAGTACAGAGCAAGGTGCCCGACACCCAGACCGCTCTGCAGACCAGGAGGACCACCTGCTCCCTGAGGATCCCAGGCTAGCCCCAAGCTCCCTGAAGATCCCAGGCTAGCCCCAAGCTCCCCGGGGATCCCAGGCTAGCTCTAGGCTCACCAAGATCCCAGGCTAGCCCCAGGCTCCCCGAGGATCCCAGGCTAGCCCCAAGTTCCCCGAGGATCCCAGGCTAGCCCCAAGCTCCCCGAGGATCCCAGGCTAGCCCCAGGATCCCCGAGGATCCCAGGCTAGCCCTAGGCTTACCAAGATCCCAGGCTAGCCCCAGGCTCCCCGAGGATCCCAGGCTATCCCCAGGCTCCCCAAGATCCCAGGCTAGTCCCAGGCTCCCCAAGGTCACAGGCTAGCCCCAGGCTCCCCGAGGATCCCAGGCTAGTCCCAGGCTCCCCAAGGATCCCAGGCTAGCCCCAGGCTCCCCGAGGATCCCAGGCTAGCCCCAAGCTCCCGAGGATCCCAGGCTAGCCCCAGGCTCCCCAAGATCCCAGGCTAGCCCCAGGCTCCCCGAGGATCCCAGGCTAGCCCCAGGCTCCCCAAGATCCCAGGCTAGCCCCAGGCCTGGGTGTCCCCAGAACCCCAGCAGGGCCCTCGTGGGGCTGACCCCAGATGCAGGTAGACTGAGGGGAGGCAGAGGCGATGAGGAAGGGATGGTTAGGCACTGCTCACAGACGCGTCCGCAGCAAATGTAAGAGGAAGATTCAAAACTCAACCCTTATAGACCAAGCCCTGCGGTGGCCTGGCCTGGCCTGAGCCAGTCTCCAATGGTTCTGAAATGCCCGTCTGAGCCCACGCCGCGCCCCTGGGCCCACCAGCTCCTCCCTGAGCTTCTGGGGAGCCGCAGGATCCACACTGGCTCGGACCCCGTGAACCCAGCAAGCCAGGTTCCCCTGTCTTTGGGCTTTTCCTACCTCTAACTCTTTCCTCTCTCATGCTATCCCCGAGTCCCTCCACCTGTGACATCCTTGAGCAACCCGGGGTCAGTCATTCAGTCGTATAACGTGCTCGGCCCCTCCCTTTTCATAGCAATTGAGGGCATGGCTTGGCCCAGGGTGACCTGTGTGCAGGATTTCCTCTCTTGCCCCCGCACCCCACCCAGCACCCCTCCTCCTCCCTGCATTCCAGCCATCATGGCCTCTTGGTCCTTCCTGCCACAGGCCCTTTCCACGTATCGTTCTCGCTGCTTGGCGTGCTCCCATCTCTTACCCATGGCCTTCCCAACCAGGAAGGAGCTGGTTCTCACCCTCCCTGTGAAGCTTTGGCTCCTTGGCTAGGGCCCTGTCCACAGAGCTAGGCACACACTCGTGTTCAATGCACACCTGTGCCCGCATGGCTGCTCCACCTCACGGATGGTCTCAGAGAGTCGAGGAGACTCCCGTGCACTCGGTCACCAGAAGAGCTGCGTGACTCTCCGAGGGGCAGATTCTGGGACAAGCTCAGCTCATCGGAGAGTGGGCCCAGGAAGCTGCATTTTTTTTCTTTTGTTGGGAGGTGAGGGGGAAATGGGAGATACTGGAGATTGAAAATAGAGGCATTCTACCTCTGAGCTACACCTCCAGCCCTTTTAATTTTTGTTCTGAAACAGGGTCTTGCTAAGTTTCTGAGGGTCTCACTGAATTGCTTGAGGCTGGTCTCAAACCTGTGATCCTCCTGTCTCCGCCTCCCAAACACTGGGATTATAGGTGTGCTCTACCACGCCTGGCCAAGAAGCCGCATTTCTGTCTCTCAGGGTATCTGACGGGAAACCAGGCCGGGGATGCACTAAGACCACGGGCCTAGGAGACCCTGAGCGCCGCCACTGCCCAGAACCAAAGTCCCTCAAACTCAGGCCAGCCTGCGCCTCCCTGGGAAGGCCCCACCAGCCTGGACACCTTGCTTTCCCCTCCCTGCATCCTGCCAGTTACCAGTCCTGTCTCTTCTCCTGCATGAACCCCAGGCCTCTCCCCCCACATTCCTCTCCATGGGGCCAGGCCCTCAGAAGCTCCCCCGGTTACCCCGAAGAGCCTCCCCACCCTCATCCACGATGCGCATGTCCCGAGAATCAGAGTGCTTTCTCCAGGGAGGGATGGAGCCCACCTGTCCAGGTGATCCTGTTCTCCTGCCGGAGCTCCTGGAGAACCCAGATGCCTGGTATTCTCCTTATCCACCCCCGCTGCCACCACCACCACCACCACCTGCAAACCCCCTGTGCTTAAGCAGGCTCCCTCTGGCCCCTAGCCGGCTGCCCCAGCTCAGCCAGTCCCGCCCTCTGAAGAGCTGCCCCGCCCACCGCGAGCCCCGCCCGCTGCTAGCCCCGCCCACCGCGAACTGTCGCTGTCACGCCCACCGCGAGCCCCGGACTTCTTTCTGCAGTCTCCCTGCCCACCCCCTTGACAGGTGTCACATCTGTTTGGGTCTTTTCAAGTGGCTCCGTCTGCAGGCGCCCTGCTTCCTGCCAGGGCAGAGCAACACCCGCCCTGCCTCAAAACAGCCAGGCCGAATGCCCGGAGGAGGGGCTCTTTCAAATTTCCAACTGGTGCCAGCCACCCCCCACACAGCTCCTGCAGCTCTGCTCTCCCCCAGGGAAACAAGTTTCCAGGCATCAGAGGAGGCCCCCGGGGGGGGAGGGGGCTGGCTCCTGGAAGCAGGGAGGCGGGGCTGGCTAGACACCAGGGGGGGACACTGGGGCTGATCATCTGCAGAGGGCAGAGAGGTGTGGCTGTCCCCAAGCCAGTCAAGGCCACTGAGGGAGGACCTGGGGTGGATGGGAGAGAGGCTCGCCAGGGGGCGGGAGAGTAGGAACAAGGAGGTGAAAGTATCCCAACACTTTCCCCAGACAAGGGGAACCCCTGCAGAGGACAGACTGCCTGGGTGGGGGGGCTGCACTGGACCCCAAGACCCACCCCACCAGAGTTCTTAAAGGAGCCACAGGAAGTACCAACATTCCCCAAGGCGCCTCTGACAAGGAGCCAGCTTTTAGCCCATAGTCCTCTGTTCTAGAGTTAATCAGATTCAAGGGGGGTCATGAGTTCCAGTTCTACTCTGCTCCCTGGAAAAGCCCAGAAGGAATTGGCAGGAAAGCACCCTAACCACACCAAACCTCTGCTTTCCCCAACCACCCTGCCCGAACTCAGAGACCAGAAGGATCAAAAGATTCCTGCACACCGGTTCCCAAGACAACAGACCTATTGCGACAGCCCGACCCCATCCGCTGCAGAAAATTCCACTTAACGTTCGTGAATCAATGAGGAGGTGTCTGAATTAATACCGATGTTTATTGAGGTTTAGCAAGAACCCACACCACTGTGTATCTCCAAGCTTTATCTACATGTCCCTTATAGAGTTATTAAAACAGCAAAATATAATTTTAATAATCAGTGGGATTTTAATTAACACACAATAATGATTCCCATTCAATGGAACGCCTTGGATTCAGAAAGTAATTACTCATTCACGACACTTAATTTGAAGCGTTACCACAGATTTGTATCTCCTGAAGCCACAAGAAGTTAGATCATAATAATTCTTGTTAGAACTTATAGAGCAAGTTCACTTCAGAGAGAGGATGGACGGAGACCAGGATCCAAGAGAGGAGGGAGGAGACGAGAAGAGCCAGAGCCGGCTGGGTGGCCTCCCAGGAGGGACGCTGAGTGTGGTCTCCGGAGGAACCACCCAGCTGTCACCCTGCCCCGGGCCAGGGTTCCCGGCGCTGGACCCTTCCAGGCAGCGAACTCATTACCACGAGAGCCCAGGGAAACTTGGGAAGCCGGCTTCTCCTCACTTCTCATCTCTCTTCCTTTTGCCTGAGTGACTGCTGACTGGTGACGGTCTGTCCTGATGTGCGAGGCGCCCAGAATTGGTAGTGAAAATGTCCTGGGGCCACAGTTCCAGAGGACATCGGCCGTGACGCTGCAGCATGGAGTAGACAGCCAGAAGAGAAGGCCGGGGCCACCTGGACTCCAGCAGTAACGCCGGAGCACAGGCAAGGCTGCCTTGAGAGTTTCTGGGCACCCTCCCTCCACAGCCCTCTACAGAGGTGACTCCCGCTGGCCCTCCCGACTCCAGTCCCACAGTGTCTCAGCTGGAGACCTCAAGTTCAAGGGCTCTGGCTGCAGCCCTGGCTGGCCAACCTGACACTCTGCTGAGCCAGGGCGGGGTCCCGTTGAAGCTCAAAGAGAGAGATGGCTGCTTCTCTCTGGATGTGTCCCTTGGATATCTGTCACACGTGTGCAAAGGAGAGCTGTCCAGGGTGGCCGCTGCCTGAGGACCCACAACAGCAGATGCCCGTGTGAACCCACACAGCCAGCGATGGGAAACAGCCCGTGGGTTTAAATATGCTACACACATCGCCAAGACAACGCTCTTAAATGCAGTAGATATTCGGTGAGTTTTTTTCATCTGCGCAAAAGCCATCCCCATACAAAGAAGTTCACTGTCAAGTTCAAGAGTGGCGCCTTAGCCGGGCGTGGTGGCGCACGCTTGTAATCCCAGCATTAGGGAGGCCGAGACCGGAGGATCCGGGTTCGTGGCCAGCCTCAGCTACCTAGTGAGGCACTCTGTAACTTAGTGAGACTCGGTTTCAAAATAAAGAATAAAAAATAGGGCTGGGGTGTAGCTCGGAGGTAGAACGCCCCTGAGTTCAATCCCCAGTACCGGAAAAAAAAAAAAAAAAAAAGAGTGGCGTCTTACTTGCTTGCTTTGGAGCGGTGGTTCTCAAACAAGGACAATTCTGTGGCCCAGGACACATTTGGCCATGGCTAGGGGACATTGGCTGCTGACAGACAGGAGGCAGCGCTGTTGCAAGCGTCCTACAACACTCAAAGCCGCCCCGCAGCACAGATGTGTTCCCTGCAAAAGCCCCCAGTGCCACAGCTGAGAAATCCTGTTCAAGATCTGTCCCCTGCCCTGATTTCACTATTTAAAAAATAATAATAGGCCGGGCGTGGTGGTACACACTTGCAATTCCAGGACTTGGGAGGCTAAAACCAGAGGATTGCAGGTTGGTGGCCAATCTCAACTACTTAGTGAGGCCCTACACAACTTAGTGAGAACCTGTTTCAAAATAAAGAATAGAAAGTAGGGCTGGGGTGTAGCTCAGGGGTACAATGCCCCTGGGTTCAATCCCCAGTACTAATTAATTAGTTAATTAATTAATTAATTAAAATAAAATAATATTAAAAAGCAGGAGCCAGGTGTGATGGTGCACACCTGTAATTCCAGTACTCGAATGACTGAGACAGGAGGATCGCAGGTTTGAAGTCAACCTCAATAACTTAGTGAGACCCTTAGCAACTTAGCAAGAACCCATTTCAAAACAATAAATAAATGAATGAAGAAAGGAAGGAAGGAAGGAAGCAAGCTAGGGTGTAGCTCAGAAATAGAATGCCCCTGGGTCCCATCCCCAGGACCCCCAAAAAAGAAAAAAAAAAAAAAAAGACAGCTGACATCATTCTGCTGTGACGTAATCTGATTTTTCCTTAGGTGAGGTAGGAAGGCGGTTCCCTGTTCTACCGAGGAGGAAGCGGAGCCTCCCCTGGTGAGACGGCTTGTCTGCAGCTAACCCACAGTCTGTCTGCCCCTGAGATCACACTGCCCTGCACCCGAGGAGGGCTGCTGAAGGCGTTCAGGGACCATGCCCCGCCCCCAGGGAGTCCCTCTGGCCCAGGGCATTCTACAGTGATGCCAACCGCTGGAAGCTGCCAAGGCTGCAGGCCAGCGCCCCCTCCATAGCACTAAGAGTTCAAACCCACCCTCACCAATGGCGGGGCACCTTAGAGAAGAGCCCGAGGCGGAAGGGCGAGCCCTCTTGCCCTCTGACCCTTCTGCACACCGCGCTCCCTCTCTCAAGGGATGCGGCAGCAAGACGCCATCTTGGACACAGAGAATCCTCAGCAGAAACCAGTCCGGCTGGCGTCTTGGGCTTGGCCTCCAGCCTCCAGAACCAAGAGAAAAATCAATTCCTGTTCTTCATAAATCTACCAGTCTCAGGTATTTGGCGATAGCAACACAATTGGACAAAGACAGAAATCAAATTCAAGGACAACAATTTCTTTTTCTTTCTTTTTTCTCCTCTTCTTCCTCCTTCTCCTCCTCCTACTCTTCCTCTTTTTTCTCTCCTCCTTCTCCTTCTTCTTCATTGCTTGTTTGGGGTACTAGGGATTGAACCCAGGGGCACTCTACCTCCATGCTATACCCCCAACCCTTTTTATTTTATTTTGAAACACGGTCTCACAATAATTGCTGATGATTTCGCCAACTTAATGAAGCAGTCCTTAAACCTGTGATTCTCCTGTCTCAGCCTCCCAAGTACTGGGACTACAGGTGTGTACCACCATGCCTGAATTAAAGCCAGCAAGCTCTTATATGACTCAGGTTCACTGTATACAGAAGACTTGGGTCCCTATGAGTCAAAGCTTCCCTGGAGATTCACCGTGTTGAACCCACTTGTAGTGGACACGAAGGTTCCCCTAGTTCCGACTCTCACAGGAGACCACCAGCTCCGGCTGTCTTAAAATCCATCCTGCACGTGACAAGGCAAAGCCCCAGGACACTCCTGAGAAGTAGACCGAGTCCAGCAAGTCGAACACGTGAACCTGGCTGGCAGGCCCCAGACAATCCTACGCTGTTGATCTTTAGGGTTGCTTCAAAGCCAGATGCCCCGAAGGGAATATTTGTCTTATATCACAGTTTTGAAGGGTCCAAGGGAAGAAGACAACCATATTCATTAAGAACCGATTCCATTCCACTCATTAAGGAATCCTCCTCGGGCCCCAGAGGTCCCTGGAACAGGAGGGGCCTTGGCATGCTTAGGCAAACCTTGGCATCTTATATCACAGGGCAGGGAGACTGAGGCAGGCAGAGAGAAAAGATTCACTCTCTGAGTTACAGAACAAGGTCACACACATCAAGGAATACCTTTACCTATTCTGTGTGTGTTACTGGGGATTGAACCCAGGGGCATTCTACCTCTGAACTACAATCCCCAGCCTTTTTCTATTTTTTATCTGAAACAGGGTCTCATTAAGTTGCTAAGAGTCTCCCTAAATTGCCAAGACTGGCCTCCAACCTGCCCTCCTCCTGTCTCAGCCTCCAAGTACTGGAATTGCAGGCATGCTCCACTATCCCCAGCTGAGGTTTGTTTTGTTTTGTTTTGTTTTGTTTTTCTTAATCTAAAGAACAAAGAAAAAAACTTGCTGGCATCCTCACTGGAGGAGAAAATGATTGGACTCCACACTTTTCCTCAGCATTTTCAAAAGACAGAACGGAACAGAGCATTCTCCACAAACCAGAGAGGAGAAGCGGCCCGGCAGGAAAGGAACCGAAGGGACAGAAAAAAGAGGAACCCAAAGCCAGGCGTGGTGGCCCACGCTCGTAAACCCAGTACTTGAGAGGCTGAGATGGGAGGATCTCAGGTTTTTGGCCAGCCTCCGCTACTTAGCCCTCCACAACTTAGTGAAACCCTGTTTCAAAATAAAGAATAAAAAATAGGAGTGGGGGTGTAGCTCGGAGGTAGAATGCCCCTGGGTTCAATCTCCAGTACCACAAAAAGAAAAAAGAAGAAGAGGAGGAGGAGGAGGAGGAAGCCAGTGCATCTTGCATGCCTCTGAGAGGGAGATATTTCCCTTGAAAGAAAAATATCAAGCCAGGCGTGGTGGCGCACGCTTGTAATCCCAGCATTCGGGAGGCTGAGACCAGAGGATCCGGGTTCGATGCCAGCCTCAGCTACCTAGTGAGGCACTCCACAACTTAGTGAGACTCAGTTTCAAAATAAAGAATAAAAAATAGGGCTGGGGGTATAGCTCAGAGGTAGAATGCCCCTGAGTTCAACCCCCAGTACCGCAAAAGAAAAAAAAAATGTCTACCCAAATGAGCAAAAACCATGAATCATGACATTAAAGGTGTGTAATATAAGTTGTATGTCACTAGTAAGCATATAAATGTAAATTGAACTAAATGAGGAATCATTTGCCTATTAAGTTGGGACTAATTGTTTTAATATAGGCTCACAATAATAATTCATATGGAATAGTTCTGACACCACATGAGTTTCCAAATTTTCAGATTTTTTTTTTTTTTTTTTTTTTTGGTACTGGGGATTGAGCCCAGGGGCATTCTACCTTAGAACTACACTCCCAGCCTATTATTATTATTATTATTATTATTATTATTATTATTATTATTATTATTACAAGGGTCTCACTAAGGCACTGAGGCTGGCCTCAAACCTGCTATCCTTCTGTCTCAGCCTCCCCAGTACTGGGATTATAGACGTGCACCACCTCGCCCAGCTAGAAATTTTCAGATTTTTGAAGTACATTTGGTGCATGTGCTACCCATTTTCAGCTCTCCCCACCCCAAAACATCTGGAGCACCTCCCGAAACCCAATACCAAAATGTTCTTAAAGTAAAATGTCTACACTAAACATGATAAGTGGAAGCTATAAATATTCTCATGTCAGCTGAGGTCAGGTTTTGACACCAAATGAATGATGAAATATTTTTGGTTTTCAAAAGTACAGAGAAGGAATCGGAAAGCTATGAATAATACCTAGGATTGATGAGGTAGATGAAAATTACTTTATGAATGGAAGCTTATACTCACGAAATCTTTTGTAGAATTTAATGTGGAATTTCAAATTCTACAAACAAACAAAAAAATAATAATAATAACCAAATGTGGTGGCGCACTCCTGTAATCCCAATACTTAGGAAACTAAGACAGGAGGATGACAGGTTCTATGTCTAGCCTCAACAAATTAGCAAGACCTTTAGCAACTTAGCAAGACCCTGTTTCAAAATAAAAAATAAAATAGGACTGGGAGTATAGCTTGGAGGTCCCTGGGTTTTATCCCCAGCACCACACACACACACACACACACACACACACACACACACACACACACAGAGAGATATGGTAGAAGAATATTTAATTATGTAAAGAGTTGATTATAGAAAATGCTAGCAAAAAAATTACAAAGCCACTTATCCTACAGAAGAATATCGTTTTATAAAGAAAATAAATAGAAGCCCGGCGTGGTGGCACAAGCTTGTAATCCCAGCATTTGGGAGGCTGAGACCAGAGGATCCAGGTTCACAGCCAGCCTCAGCTACCTAGTGAGGCCCTCTGCAACTTTGTGAGACCCTGTTTCAAAATAAAGAATAAAAAAATAAAAAAATAGGGCTGGGGGTATAGCTCGGAGGTAGAATACCCCTGAGTTCAATCCCCAGTACTGCAAAAAAACAAACAAACAAACAAAAAAAAAAAAAGAAAAGAAAAGAAATAGAAACATATGTATAAGTACATGCAGAGAAGAAAGACTAGGATATACAACCAAAAACCAAAAGTAAGCCAGGCACACTTGTAATCCCAATACTCGGGAGACTGAGACAGGTTCAAATCCAGTCTCAACAAGTAGTAAGACTCTCATCAACCTAGCGATACCTTGTTTCAAAATTAAAAAGAAAACTAAAATAGAGCTGGGGGTGTAGCTTGGAGGTAGAATGTCCCTAGATTCAATTCTTAGTGCCAAGAAAACAAAAACCAAAAGTAATCATTTTGGGGTTTTTTTTTATAATTGTATTCTCTCTCTCTCTCTCTCTCTCTCTCTCTCTCTCTCTCTCTCTGGCAAATACGTACTTTCTAAAGCTTCTATAATTCACATGCATATTTCTAACAAAAAATAATTGTGGAAATTAAATAAAATGCATTTTTATGAAAAATAAATCATCAGGACAATATAGAAATGAAATCAGCCTCAGTTGCACACCGAAGACAGGATGCCTGACATGACGTCTTGCAAGGGAGAGGACAGACGCCATCCAGAAGGCAGAGCCATGCGGGGTCCAAAAGCAAATTCCTGCACTGAGGCCCGGGAAGGAGAGGGGCTCAGGAGAGGGGCCAGGGGGAGCCTGAGGCTGTCAGAGCTCCAGCCTCTCCGTGCCCCGGGTGCTGTAGCTTGGTTACGCTCATCCCCACAAAGGCTCACGTGAGGGAAGCTTGGTCCCGATATAATGAGGTAATGGTATTGAGGAGTTGGAATCTTTAAGAGGCTGCATGGAAGGCGACCAGGTCACGGGGCTCCACCCTCAGGAGTGGATTGCCGCTGTCTGGAGCAAGTGGGCCAGTCCTCGTGAGAGCGCACTAGCTCCCGCAGGAGCAGGTTATGATAACAGAGCAGGCCCCGCCCCTCCCCGCTTTCTTGCTCACACACGCACTCCTTTGGCACATTGATGGCTCCCTTCCCACTTCTCTGCCATATTGTCAGGCAACCAGATGGCAATGCCATGGTGTTTGGGTTTTCCAACCACAGGATCACAAGTGAAATGAACCTTTTTTCTTTATCCATTACTCATAGTCAGGTATTTTGTTAGAGAGCCACAAAATGAACTAAGACACCAGGCTTTGGTGGATTTTGCTTTTGGGGGGGTTTCCTCCGAGTTCTATCCCTACAGGAAACCAGCTGGGTTTACGGGTGAGAGCCGGGAA
This sequence comes from Graphiurus murinus, assembly GCA_004027655.1. Lineage (NCBI taxonomy): Eukaryota > Metazoa > Chordata > Mammalia > Rodentia > Gliridae > Graphiurus > Graphiurus murinus. Next base: position 140,501 of record PVLC010000721.1, read on the forward strand.
TGTTCAAATAAGTATTGATCAGAAAGTATGAGTGTTATTTACTTTCACTCTGCTACCCAGTTGAGGAGACTTATAATGACCCGGAACTTCAGCTGAGCCTGGGAGATGTTACATCTTCCCTGGAGGAAGGAAAAGCTCATCTTTTTGAGAAAAGAGCCATAGACATCATGAGCTAGGAGGACTGAGATCTCTGTCTCAATTTCTGCAAATCTCGTTCCTTCTACACAACTCAAAAGATGGACTTGACTTCAAGGCCACATGGAAATCTAAGATCTTGTCGATGAGGCACAGATGGCCCCAGCTTTCTGGGAGCAAAAGGAATTTTTCATCCACAGGAGCTATTCTCTCAAGGGCAAAGAGGAATCTCTTCCCTTCCCCAATCATGTTAATCTCGCTAGTGACATGTGACATCTCTCCTATACTGTCCTTTGATTTACTCGTTGTCACTCCTGTCTCTGGGAGGGAGAATCCGCCATGCGGGACTCCTGCCCCAATGGATGGCCAGGCCCAGGCGGACTCCTCTCTGCTCTTGTAAAAAACGTCTGCACAAAGGAAATGATTCCAAGTCCTCTGTCCCTTTCACATCTACTCTTAGAGATCTGGAGGGCAGTGGAAAGGAAAAAGAATTGTTGCAAGATTTGCTGAAGCTTTGAGACTGTCCTTCAGTGACTGGAGACAGAAGGGAGACCTTACTGGGGAATAGAGAGGCTGAAGGAATTCATCGTCAGTAGACTTGGGCCGCAACAAGTGTTGAAGGAAGTCATTCATGCAGAAAGAAAAGGATACCAGAGAGAAACCTAGATGTACACAAAGACGTGAAAAGCACCAGCAACGAGAACCACATGGGTGAGTACAGACACCTTTCTTATTATCTAAAACTTCTTAAAAGATCATTGAGTGTTTAAAGGAAGAAAAATTGCAATGTATTCTGCAGTCGACAATATATATGAAACATACAACGCGGCACAAAGTAGAGAGAAGAAATAGAGGTACACGCTAATAAGTCTCCTATACTCTCTGCAAAGTGGAATAATATGCTTGAATGTTGGGCGTGGTCAACTAAAGATACATATTAGAGTCACAAAGCAACTGCTAAAATTACTGATATATAATAAACCAACACAGAGACAAAATGAAATCATAAAAAAACTCAGTCCAAAGCAAAGCAAAAAATGAGGAAAAATAACAGACGGGACAGTGGAAAACTATAGCAAGATTGTAGGTTAAAATTTAACCATACCAATAATGACATTAAAAATTAGTGATTCGAGTGCCTCGATTAAAAGGCAGTTATGGTCAGATTGAGTTAAGAAATGACAAACAAGACCCAGCTTTCTGCTGTCTACAAGAAACCTGCTTTAAATAAAAACACACTGATGCTTTAAAAATAAAAGGGTAGAGAAGTATACCATGTTGATACCAAAGAAAAGAAAATGGGAGCGACTATATTCATTTCCGACAAAGTGTATTTCAGAGCAAAAGACAATGACAAAGGTCGTTCCATAATGAAAGGGGGTTCCTTCATCAAGAGGCCACAGTGGTCCTACATGTCTGAGCACTTAGTACAGCACTTCAAAACACATGAAGCAAAACCGTTAGAACTGCAGGAAGAAATAGACAAGTTTACAATGATAGTCATAGATTATTTAACACCCTCTTTTCAATAACTGACAGAAGAAGGCAGAATCATTAATATACTTGAAGAACACTATCAACCAACTTGACCTAATTGACATTCACAGAGCATTTCACCCAACAAGAGCAGAATATACATTCTTTTCAAGTGAAAAGAATAAACATTCACAAAATAGACATATTCTGAGCTATAGAATAAGTCTCAGTAACCTTTGTCATACTGAAAATTTTTCATTGACCACAATAGACTTGAATCAAACATCAATAATACAAAAATATCTGGAAAATTGCCAACTATTTATAAACTAAGTATACATTTCTAATAATCCACAAATTAAAGGAAAACTCAAAAGGAAAATTTTAAAGTATTTTGAACTGAAAGGAAATGCAAATATATCAAAATTTACAGGATGCTGCTAAAGCAGCACTTAGGGGGAAATTTATAGCTTTGATTTTTGTGTGTGAGTTTTTGTATTTTTGTTTGTTTTCATTGTTGTTGTTTTTGTGAGACTGGGAATTGAACCTCAGCTTTATATGCTAAGCTAGCACTCTACCAGTGAGCTACATACACAGCCCTTTTGTAAAATTTTATCTTATTTTATTTTATTTTGAGACAGGGTCTGGCTAAATTGCCGATCCGGCCTTGTATTTGTGATCTTCCTGCCTCAGCCCACCCCTCAAGTAGTTAGAATTCCAGGTGTGCACCACCACTTCTGGCTAAAATATATAGCTTTAAATACATATAATAGAAAAAGAAGAAAAGTCTCAATTCAGTTAGCTCAGCTCCCAATTCTAAAAATGAACTCAGAAGGAACAGATGTATTCAAAATTAAACAGAAAAAAGCAGTAAGAGAAAAAATCAGAATAATCAAAAGCTAGTTCTTTGACAAGATAAAATGATGAAAATTTAGCCAGACTGATAAGAAAAAAAAAGACAGAATAAAAATGCCAATATTAGTAATAATAGAAGTGACATCACTACAAATTCTACAGGTATTGAAAGGACAACCAGAAAACATCCTTAAAATTTTATGCCAAAAAGTCAACGCACTAAATGAAAATGACAGATTACCAAAATTTACTCAAGAAGAAATAACTAAAGCAGCATCTTCACTATTAAATTTGAATTTTAGTTTAAGGATTTCCCAATAGATAAAGCCAGGCTTAGCTGGCTTCCCTGATAAGCCCCACCCAAGTATTTCAGAATAGCATGAAACTCTTTCAGAAAATAGAAAGGAAAGAACATTGACCAATGTATTCTATAAATTGACGTCACTCTGATACCTAAACTAGACTAAGATATTACAAGAGAATAAACTATAGAAAAAAGATCCCACATGAATATAAACACAAACACTGTTTAAAAATTTTAGCAATCAAATCCAATAATATATACAAAGGATAACATAACAAAGTGAGTTTTCTCCTGGAAATATGCAATTGGTTAAATTTTTGGAAATCAGTTATTTGTCATATTAACAGACCAAAAATTGAAAAAATATATGGTCATCTTATTAGATACATAAAGAGCACTTGACAAAATTAAGCATCTGTTTCCGATGTTTGTTAGTTAGTTAGTTAGTTAGTTAGTTAGTTAGTTAGTTAGTTAGTTAGTTTGTTTGTTTTTAAAGGAGAGAAAAATGAAAAGCAATCAGCAAACTAGGAATGGAAGGGAATTTCTTCAACCTGATAAACAACATCTTTCAAAAACTTGTGCCCACATCATATTTAATGGTGAAAGACTTGATGCTTTCATCCTAAGATGAGGAATAAGTAACAGATGTTCACTCTTACCGTTTCCATTCACCTCTGTACTAAAATTTTTAGGTAGTACAATAAGGCCAGAAAAATAAGTTAAAGGAATCCAGATTGAAAAAGAAGGCTTGGAACTGTTTTTATTCACAGATATGATTATCTGTATTGAAAACCCATGTAATCTACAAAAAAAATGACTAGGACCAATAAGTGAGTATAGCAAAATCGCTGGATACAATATAGATATAAAATAAATTATATTTCTGTCTACTAAAAATAATCAGAAATTGAAATAAAAATGATTTGCAATAGCATTTAAAAAAAATAAGAAACAGGGATAAACCTAATAAAAGGCATGCAAGCACAGAGAACTAAAAAATATTGCTGAGAAAAATTAAGGAGACCCTAAAGAAAAGCAGATGTTTATTGCAATTATGAACCACAAGATTTATAATTTTAAGGTATCAATCCTTCCCTAATTGATTCATAAGGTCAATGGGATCCCAGAAAATAAATCTCAGCAAGTTCTCTTGTATAAATTGACAAGCTGACTCTAACATTCATATGGAAATGCAAAGAACCTAGAATAGTAAAAATGACTTTAACAAAAATGAAGATAGTTGGAAGATTAACATACCTTACTTCAATGTTTATTATGAAGTTACTGTAATCAAGACAGTGTGGCATTAGTGTCAAGATAGAGGAACAGATTAGAGTTCAGAAATGAACCCACATATACGTGGTCAGTTGATTTTCCACAAAGATATAAAGAGAGCTTAGTGGAAGAAGAATATTCTTCTCAACAGGTGGTGCTAGGACACTTAAGTAATTATATGTAAAAACATATGAACTTCAATCCATACCTCATATCTGCGAAAATTAATGCAAAAAGATACAAACTTAATCCATACCTCACACCATACACAAAAATTAACTCAAAATAGTAATAAACCTAAATGGAAAGCGTTAAACTATAAAACTTGTTGATGAAAACATAGAAGAAAATCTTTGTAACCTTGAATTAGGCAAATACTTCTTAGATACAATATTAATAGCACAATTCTTAAAAGAAAAAAGTTATAATTGATCTAACAAAACCAAGAACTTCTCTTCAAAAGACACTGTCAAGAAAAAAAAAAAAAAGACAAGCCACAAAATGAGAATATATTTACACATCATATATTTGATAAAGAAATATAATCAGGATATTTGTTAAAATTCTCAAAATTTAATAACTTCTTTAAAAGAACAACCTTACTTTAAAATAGGCAAAATATTTGGATACCTCCCCAAAGGAAATTTAGGGATGGTGAATATGTAAATATGCTCAAGGCCATAGTCATTAGGGAAATGAGCTATACCCATCAGAATACTTAAAATTAACAAGAGACCACATCAAGTGTTGGTGAGGATGTGGAGCAACTAGAACTCTCACGCCCTGTCACTGGCTGAGAATAATGGGTATTTGGTTGTTGTTAGGTGAAATATTCTGTTGAGGCCTGTTAGGTCCGTTTGCTTTACAATGTTGCTTAGGTCTGAAGAGTCTTTACTGATCTCGTCAGGTTGACTGTCTAATGTAGATAAAGGTGTGTTCAAGTCTCCCAGTACTATCATATTCGGATCTATTTGTCTCTTAATGTCCAGTCGGGTTAGTTTGATGTTCAAGAGTTGGGGCAGAAGTGTTTGCTGTCATGATATCGTCCTGTTCCACTGTTCCCTTTACCAATAGGAAGTGGCCCTCTTTGTCTCTTCTGAGAAGCTCTGGCTTATCAGAAGTCCCCTTTTTCCAGATATGACAGCAGCTACTCCTGCCTGTTGTATGCACACAGGCAAAGACAGAAAAATTAGACCTCACAAAAAAACTTTTTAAAATTTTGCACCTCAAAAGACAATATCAAGAGTTAAAAGGCAAAAACAAAGACTGGAAGAAAACACTTGCAAACTACATATCTGATAAGGCATTAACATCCAGAATTTATAGGGAAATCCTAAAACTCAATAACAACAACAACAAAACTGGATTAAAAATTGGCAAAAGACTTAAATAGACATTTGTCCAAAGAAGGTAGACAAATGGCTGATAATTATGTGCAAAAGTGCTGAGTATCACTAAGGAAAGGCAAATCGAGAGTATAAAGTGTTACACACCCATAATGAAGGTGGCCATAAAAAAAAATACATAAAATCAGAAGTGTCGGCGAGGATGTAGGGAAATTTGAACTCAGAAGCGCTGATGGTAAGACTGTCAAAAGGTGCAATCGCTGTGGAAAACAGTTTGGTGGTTCCCCCAAAAGAAATTAAAAAGAGAATTACCATGTAACCCAAGAAATTCCACTTCTGAGTATGGTATGGTCTAGATACGTATGTCTCCTCAGAATTCACCAGTAGACGTGAGTTCATCCCCAATAGGGTGGTATTAAGAAATCTTTGGCAGGCGCAAAGGTCAAGAGGACTCTGTCCTTGTGACTGAGATGAATGTCCTTAAAAGGGAGGCCCAGGGAATTTGCCCACCCACATCCACTATGGAAAGAGGCCGCTAGATGGTTCTGTGAATGGGGGACGGATCCTCCCCACACGATGAAGTTGCTCATCACTGCACCTTGAACTTCCCAATCTTCAGGTTCAGGATAGGACAGTGAGCCATAAATTTCTACTGCTTGGAAATTTCCCAGTCTATGATATTTTGTTATAAGAAGACAAATGGACTGAGGCGCAGTATATATCCAAAGGAATTGAAAGCGGGCTCTCAAAGAGGTATCTGCACATTCGTGCTCACAGCGATGAAGATAGCTGGTAGTGTTGGTATTTAATACCACTGAACTGCACGCTTGAAATGACTAAGATAGTAAATTTTACTCTGTGTATCTTAACACAATTTAAAAAAACTAAGTAAAACCAAATGTATGCATGAACCTTCATGTACTTACCCCACGTAGGGCCTCCCCCGCCAAACTCTCTTACATTTTACTTTTGACTTCATTGTGATAATCTTGCTCGTTAAGTCTTATTTTTCATGCATAAAGACCTAAGTTACCTTCTTGTTACAGAACTCCCAGAATCCCACCACTGGGTATTTACCCAAAGGAAATGCAATCTGTGTAACAAAGGGACATCTGCCCTCTCATACACCTCGCAGCACCGTTCACAAGAGCCAAGACGAAGAAGCCAGCTACGTGTATTCATTGATAGGTGAGCAGTAAAGTAAAAGCACAGGACCTACGTCCGATGGAATACTATGCAACCACAAAAAATAATGACATCCAGACACTCTTGACAACATGGACGGAACTGAGGACCATTGTGCTGAGGGAAATAAGTCAGGCACAGGTGGCGTCTAAACGTGATCTCACCGAGGTTGAAGGTAAGAGTAGTGGGAGCTGGAGGAAGGAAGAGAGAAGAGGGTACAGGGAGAGGCCACAGGCTGCAGCCAAACGGGAGCAGGCTGCGCTAGGCTGCTCTTGCTCAGCAGGGCGACTATAGCGGGTGACGAAGCACCAGAGATCTCAAACAGGTAGAAAAGACGCGGAGTGCTTTCACCCTAAGGAAATAACACGTGTTCAAGGAGAAAGGTATGTTTCACCTGCTTTACACGTTACACAGTGTTTATGTGGATGCAACTATCACATAGTGTTCCATTAATATACACATCTCTTATATTTTATGTGTCAGTTAAAAATAAATTTAAATTTAAAATGATAAATAAAAGAGAAACAAGCCAGGCGTGGTGGTGCATGCTTGTAATCCCAGTACTTGGGAGGTTGAGACCGGAGGATCCAGGTTCGCGGCCAGCCTCAGCTACCTAGTGAGGCCCTCTGCAACTTATTGAGACCCTGTTTCAAAATAAAGAATTAAAAATAGGACTGGGGGTGTACCTCGGAGGTAGAATGCCCCTGGGTTCAATCCCCAGTGCCGCAAAAAAAAAAAAAAAAAAAAAAAAAAAAAAAAAGATAAAAAATAAAAGAGAAAGCTGGGCGTGGTGGCGCACTCTTGTAATCCCAGCATTTGGGAGGCTGAGACCAGAGGATCCGGGTCGAGGCCAGCCTCAGCTACCTAGTGAGGCACTCCACAACTTAGCGAGACTCAGTTTCAAAATAAAGAATAAAAAATAGGGCTGGGGGGTGGAGCTTGGAGATAGAATGCCCCTGGGTTCAATCCCCAGTACCGCAAAAAAAAAAAAACTAGGGTGAAAGGTAGAGTTGGACCCAGCTTCCATCCCGGCCCCCGGCTGAGTGGTGGCGGTCCAGGTCCCAGGAGCAGAGCAGATGATCCTGCAGGTTCAGAGGTGAAGCAGCCACTCAACTCCTAGAACTTTGCAGCCAAAGCACTGAGCTTTGTCTGAGGAGCAGACGCCATGCAAAATAAACACACACGGAAGAGTGTGTGGCAGAGTGTCGCAGAGGGGAAATCTGTGTCACCAGAGAGGAGGGACGGGGAGCTTGGAAATGAAAAGTCAGGCTTCTTCACCTGCTTTGGGGTTTCAGGAGGTGACACATCAGATACCGGGGAGGGAGGATGGCTTTCTGAGCCCCACGTTCCTCAACTGGGTTAAAATTTTCAACTTAGTGCAAACTGAGACGCCAGCTTCTCTCGCTCTCTGTAAAGAGGCTAACAGCCAACTTGTGTTGGTAGGAAATCTGTCGCGAACGTATCCAATTTGCTGCCACTGTATGTATGTTTAATGTTTCCTGTTCCGAATCATCTGTGTTGCTGTTGTGTTCCCGTCATTTCAAGCTCTCCTCCTCTCGCCGTTTCGCGAACGCGGCACACCAATTAATATTCCAGCAGATTGTATCATCGGACCCAACCCACGTGAAAAAAAAAAAAAAAAACAAAAAACACCGCTATGTTCTTCCAGGTTAATCTCAGAAGAGTTGTCAGTGTAGACTGGAATGCTGTTTCTGGTGGGGCCTAGGGCCAGGCTGGAGCAGCTGCGGAGGGAATGAGCGGCAGGCCAACCTTCACCTTCCTTGACGGGGTCATTTCCTCAAGCTGCAGCTCCTCCCACAGAAGCGGGGAGAGAGGCCGGGACACGCAGAGGCCTCAGGTCACTGGAGGAATCAGCTCTAGGAAAATCGGTTCTCCAAGCCAGGCACGGGAGAGACGAAGTTTCCTCCTGAGAGGCAGCGTCAGAGGCAGCGGGGGGCAGAGTAGCAGAGACCTCAGACGCTGACGACCTCAGCAGGACAGGGGTCACGTCCCCCGGCGTCTATTTTGAAGGACTCTCTTGACACGCGACAAGACAGGATCTGTTTCAAGAGTGTTGTGACTTCACTGTGCAGGTACTGAGGAGTAAGGCGGCTTCAGAGCCAAGAAGACCGGGGGGACGCCACCTCTGAGGCCGAGAGACTGGCGTGGGTTAGCCCCACTGGGCCTCCCGGCACCCCCGCTCACCCCCGTTAGCGGTGAAGGGATTTGATTCATTGGTAACGTAGTCTCCCTTCCCAACCCCGAAGCCCGAGGCACTGATATAACTGGACCCCAGAGCCCAGCCGTGGCTACAGAGCCCAGAAAGACCTGGAAGGGGGGTCTCGCTACGCAGAGGCTGCCGTCAGAACAGAGTGACCAATGATATGATGATGGTGGTGGTATGGTGGTGATGGTGGTGATGGTGGTGGTGATAGTGGTAATGGTGGTCATCGTGATGATGGTGGTGATGATGGTAATGGTGGAGGTAATGATGGTGGTGATGGTGGAGGTAATGATGGTGGTGGTGATGATGATGATGATGACAGTGACGGTAATGGTGATGACGGTGGAGGTAACAGTGATCATGATGATGGTGATGATGGTGGAGGTCATGGTGATGATGATGGTGGGGAGGTAATAATAAAGTTGATGGTGACGGTGATGATGGTGGAGGTAACGGTGATCATGATGATGGTGGTGATGGTGGAGGTAATGATGATGGTGGTGATTGTGGAGGTAATAATGATAATTATGGTGCTGGTGGTGATGATGGTGATGATGGTGGTGGTGGAGGTAATGATAAAGGTGACGGTGACAGTGATGGTGGTGGTGGTGGTGGTGATGATGGTGGAGGTAACGGTGATCATGATGGTGGAGGTAATAATGATGATTATGGTGCTGGTGGTGATGATGGTGATGATGGTGATGGTTGTGATGATGGCGGGGGTGATGATAAAGATGACAGTGATGGTGGTTGTGGTGATGGTGATGATGGTGGAGGTAATGATGATGGTGATGATGGTGGAGGTAATGGTGGTGCTGATGATGGTGGAGGTAATGCTAAAGGTGACGGTGACGGTGATGGTGGTGGTGGTAACGGTGATCATGATGGTGGTGGTGATGGTGGAGGTAATAATGATGATTATGGTGCTGGTGGTGATGATGGTGATGGTGTGATGATGGTTGTGATGATGGCGGGGGTGATGATAAAGATGACAGCGATGGTGGTTGTGGTGATGGTGATGATGGTGGAGGTAATGATGATGGTGATGATGGTGATGGTGTGATGATGGTTGTGATGATGGCGGGGGTGATGATAAAGATGACAGCGATGGTGGTTGTGGTGATGGTGATGATGGTGGAGGTAACAGTGATCATGATGGTGGTGGTGATGGTGGAGGTAATAATGATGATTATGGTGCTGGTGGTGATGATGGTGATGATGGTGATGGTGTGATGATGGTGGTGATGATGGTGGGGGTGATGATAAAGATGACAGCGATGGTGGTTGTGGTGATGGTGATGATGGTAATGGTGGTGATGATGATGGTGGAGGTAATGATAAAGGTGACGGTGACGGTGGTGATGGTGATGATGGTGGAGGTCATGGTGATGATGATGGTTATGATGATGTTGATGGTAGTAGTGACTAAGTACATCCATCTTTTGCTGAGCATCACTCTACACAGGACATGCTTGTGGGAACAGGACTACTCAAATTCATCAACGGCTGATCCCAGCAACAGTCTCTTCATGTAAGAATTGATAATCTGGCTGAGGGTGAGGTTCCGGGTGAATTCTTGCGTGTATGAGGCCCTGGGTTTCATTCCCAGTAGAACGCACGCATGCGCACACACACACTCACCCACGGAATTGATAGCCCCACTTCACAAATGAAAGAGAAGGAGCCCACAAGAAGAGGTGAGCTCCCTGCAGCCCCATAGCTAACAACAGAGCAGGGATGAGACTCAGCTCTGGGGACCCCTGAGACGGTTTAGCCCCCTGCTCCTCCCTGTCTAGAAGCCACAGGTGACCCAGAGATGGCGGGCAGGACAAGAAGTGCAGCCTCAGCATCCCTGAGTGAGCAGCCCCACCCACCCTCCCGCCCACAGCTGCAGCCTGCCTGGCCAGCCAGTCGACCCGAGGCAGGAAGCTCCTCTGGCCTTATCTCCAGCAAGGTTGCTGTGCAGGCCACCGCACGTTATCAGAACATCTGCACCTCCTGGAGACACAGCCCAGCAAGCTCAGAAGAATGATTTCCTTTAGCTTTTCTCCCAGAAGCCCCCTGTGGCACGAATTAAAATGAGAAACCCCAGACAGGAACTTGAAGCAGGTCCTTCCATGAGGACTTGCTTGGAGTCATAGTCCAGGGGAGGTCATATGAAGCAAGTACTTTGTCTCTTCTCCTCTATCTGGTGAGCTCCTGGCTGTCCTATGGAGCCCCAGCTCAAATGCCCCTACCCCTAGCTCTCAGGCTTAGTGCTCCAACAGTAAGTCCACTTGTCTTAATTATAATTATTTGGTTTTGTGCCCCCGCCCCCAAGCACCAGACTCTAAACTGAAGGATAAGGCCTACATTCCTTCTAAGGGATTTACCTACATTTGTACCCAGAAGAAGGGACATTCTAACTCCAAGCTACACTCCCCGCCTCTTCTACTTTTTATTTTGAAACAAGGTCTCATTAAGTGGCTGTGGGCCTCGCTAAATTGCTGAGGCTGGCCATGAGCCTGCGATCCTCCTGTCTCAGCCTCCCAAGTACCGGGATCACAGGCGTGCACCATGATATCCAGCGTAAGACTGCCTTCCTGAACCAGCTGGCTCATCTGGACAAAGAGTGGGTGGCGATGTGAGTACTAACGCTCTGAGAATTAAATAATCACTTCAAGCACTAGAAACACAGTGGACACTCAGGAGTCGTCAGTGCCACCCTGTGCCTCCACCTTCCTGTGCCCGGCCCTGGGCCAAACACACTGGGCTTCTCACCAATGAGTGTTTAAAGCAATTGCAGTATGGGCAGAACTCAAAAAAATGCTGAGGTTTACTTGATACACAACCCTTAGAGGAACAAGGAGAAAACCAACTTAAGGAAGAGCCCAGCTCCTGCCCAAGAAAAACACTGAGGCAGATTTAGCTAGATCCTCATCACCCCGTCTCTTCTTGGACCACCTGAAAGACTACATTTCCCAGAATCCCTTCCAGTGGCCTCAGACCCCATTCTACTTCATGACACGCATTCTGCCTTCCATAAGTCCCTTGGGTGCAGGCACCATCTGCTAAATTCTTCTTTTTTTTTTTTTTAACTTGGGTACTTGTTACAATAACAGCTCCACTTCTCCATACCGATTTACGTCTTAGTCCACGCTACGCTGCTCTAACAGAACATCACCATCTGGGTAATTTATAATGAAGCCAGTGGTCATGGTATATATGCCTGTAATCCAGTACTTGGAGTCTGAGCTAGGAAGATTGGAAGATTGCAGGTTCAAAGCCAGCCTTGGCAATTCAGGGAGGCTCTCAGCAACCTAGCAAGGTCCTGATTGAAAACAAAAATATAACGAGGGCTGGGGGGTGTAGCTCAGAGGTAGAATGCCCCTGGGTTCAATGCCCAGTGATACACACACACACAAACACACACACACACACACACAGAATTTGGTCTTTCTATTCAAGTCTTCTAACTCCAAGGAAATAACAGTGAATTTAAAAGGAGTGATAAAAAAAAATCACAAGAGGAAAAGCAAAGAAATTAAACCCATTAAGAATAACACTCTGGAGGAACTTTGGGCCTGGCTACCGGTACAAAATGGGGCAAAGTAAATTGATCAGAAGCTTACTTCATTCCTACAGAGGATGCATTGCCAAAGAAACCAAAATTATGAACCATAAAAGCCTTTCACTCAGGAGGCTGAGGCGGGAGGATCCCAAGTTTGAGGCCAGCCTCAGCAACTTAGCCAGACCCTGGGGGTGTAGTTCAGAGGTAGGACGTCCCTGAGTTCAATCTCCAGTGCCACAAAAATAAATGAGTAAATGAAAATAAATAAATAAAACTTAAAATGACTGGGAATATAGCTCAGGAGTAGAGGATCCCTGGGCTTAATCACCACTTTTGCCAAACATCATCATCATCATCATCAAAATAATAATAATAATAATAATAATAATAATAATAATAATAATAATAAAAGCCTTTCACTATTCAAAACTTACAACACTTTTTATTCTAGAAGAAAACATAGGATGAAAAAAAAACTGTGTAACCTTGGCTTGGGTAAAGATTTTTTAAATAAGACACCAAAAGTAGCAATCCTTAAAAGAAAAAAAAAAAACGATAAATTAGATTTCATCAACTTCTGCTCTTCAAAAGACTCTCTTAAGAAACTTTAAAAGCCAGGCCAGCCGGGCGTGGTGGCGCACGCTTGTAATCCCAGCATTCGGGAGGCTGAGACCGGAGGATCCGGGTTCGCGGCCAGCCTCAGCTACCTAGTGAGGCACTCCGCAACTTAGTGAGACTCGGTTTCAAAATAAAGAATAAAAAATAGGGCTGGGGGTATAGCTCGGAGATAGAATGCCCCTGAGTTCAATCCCCAGTACTGCAAAAAAAAAAAAAAAAAAAAAGCCAGGCCAAAGGCTGGGATAAAATTTTTTACAAATCACACATCGAAGAAAGGACTTCTGTTCAAAATATATGAAGAGCTCTCACAACTCAAAATTAAACAACAACAACAACAAAACCTCAATAATAAAATGGGCAAAAGAGTTGATATCAACAAAGAAGATAGATGGGTGGCAAGTGAACAGATGAAGGAATGCTCGATATCATTAGTCTTTAGGGAAATGCAAATTAGCACTCCAATGTGACACCGCTCCACACCTATTAGGATGGCTAAAATCAAAAAGACCTACCAAACACAGTTGAGGGAAGAAAGTGACCGGTGCTCCTGTGGGTTGCTGGTAGGAAGGTAAAATGGCACAGCCACGTTGGAAACCAATTTGGCAAATCCTCATATGCTTACCCCTTGATCCCACAATTTCATAAGGTATCTACCCCAAAGAAATGAAAATATGTTCACACAAAAACCCATATGTGAATGTCAATGACATCTTTTTTCATATTTTTAGCCCAAAATGGACACAATGAAAAAGCCCATCAAGGGGTGACTCCATATGATGAAATACTACTTGGCAAAAAAAAAAAAAAAGGAGCAAACTATTCTATCGATATATGAAACAACTTGGACAATCCCAAATGCTTTGTGCTAAGAGAAAGAGGTAGAAAGAGGTCCGACTCAAAAGGCTGCTCATTGAATAATTTCAAAACAGATTAGAGGTTGCCAGGGACCAAGAGTGGGAGAAGGGTTGATTACAAAGAAGAATGAGGAAAGTTTTTCAAAATATGGGGGGAAAGTTCATTGCCGGCAATCCTTAAATGATTCACGTTAAAAACACACA